>JARHVA010009996.1:0-235781 GCA_037957365.1 Torreya grandis
ATTGTAAGAAGATTTTGAAGGATTTTAACCATCATTGGATGATTATTTTGAATTTTTTTAACCTTTACAATATTATTTAGGATATAAACCATCAACATATGGTTTATAAACCTTTATTTTCTATTTTTTGCCTTGCAACTTAGCCTATAGATCCTTGTAACCTTGAAAAGCTGTAAAACTCTTGATTTTTTTAATATTATACACTCTTATAATCCTAAATTAACCTTGATCATTTTATCCTAGACATGTAACCTATCATGAAACCTCCTAATTTAAAATTTCTTCTTTTTACTTAACCTTCCAAAACTATGTTTATTCTCTTGTAGGCTTGCAAATGTTCCTATATGGTTTTTGGCTTGTTTCTCCTTACAAAAGTGGATTGATTGGACTTGTAAGATACTACAAACTTTTTAGAACCTTAAAAACTCATTTTGATTCCTTTTAAGCCTTTAAAAAATATGAATTACATTTAATTCCTTATAAACCTACAACATGCCTAAAAATCTCTACTTTCTTCACTACAAGCTGATGAAACCTTCAATATGACTACAATTTATTAGAACAATGAAGATTAAACTGAATAAGACTCAAAGATGGGTAACAGGATTAGTCATGGTCTACATTAACTTTTTCCATGTTGGGGGATGAATAAGTCTACAAAGAGACAAGAATAGAAGGAAAACTAAATCAAATATGCCCATTGAACAAAAAATATGGACTCAAGAGCTTGAGAAAGAGTCTTTAAACCTATAAAATATTTTAATGGCTCCTTAGAATGTTTTCACCACCTACAATGATCCTATTGAATGGCTTAATACCCCATTTTGATATATTTTCACATTTAAAATCACTTTTTAATGCATCAAGTCATCACATAGGCTTATTGAGGGATAAAATGAGCTTTATGACCTCTCAAATCCTCATAAGACCTTATTTAATCTTGAAGATATATGAGAAACTATGCCTAGTGCATCAAATAACTAATTTTGATGCAAGGAGATCCACTATGTGAAGTTAATGCTAACTCTTATAATTAGTTGATCTTGGCATAGAAACATGTCTACTAACATTCAAGGTAATGGAAGTTAAATATGAATTGAAAATTCAATGGTAATCTTGTTTCAAATTCATTATAATATAAAAAGATGCACTTTCTTTATTATCAAATCTCATTATTTAAATTAAGAGTATATTTATTGATTTTATAATTAATTAACCTATTATAGATATGTTTATCACCCTTGTGATTATTTATTTTTATACTCTTAACCCTATACTATATTTACCCATCTTAATATATGGTTAAACATTTCATGGACTTAACCTCTGAGCCTTCCTTTGCTAGGTTAGGGGCTTAGTTTCCCTTTCTTACCAAGATTCATGTTCAAAGACTTGCAAGTTACTTCTTCCTTAATTGGTTCATTTAGGGATCCAAAAATATCCATTTATAAATTACTTAGAGGTATTTTATACTTATGTTGGTATACTAAAAAAAAAACTTTTTGTTTTCTCAAATTTGTATGATTTTTCAATTTTGACAATTTACTATTTTTAGTAAATATTGGCATACAAGGTGAATGATGTACTCATTTATAATTAATTTTTGGGTTCATAAGAAATTAAATTTTATTAAAAATATATATATATATCTAAATTAAATAATATTTTATCTCAATTGATTATTCTTTATTGGGAATATTCTAGAGTTTTGATTGTGAAACATTCTAATTATTTGGCTTAAATTAGATTCATAATAGACCAATTTTAAAATCATTTACATTTATTTTATTATTAAGTTGATATAAACAAAAACCTCTTTGTTTACCTAAATATTATACATATTTTACAAATTTTATATTTCACCATTTTTGGTAAATTTAGAACTGTATACCGTACACTACACTTTTTTCCCTATTTTTTGTGTTTATCTCATTTATTCTTGTTAATCACAAAATATGAGAGGGGGGGTGAATTATTATATTATTTATTTTTTGCTTAAACTTATTTATATTATTTAACCACTTAATCATACATTCAGATATGCAATAAACTGAAATATAACATGCACCACATGAGAGAGAGAGAGAGAGAGAGAGAGAGAGAGAGAGAGAGAGGAGAGAGAGAGAGAGAGAGAGAGAGAGAGAGAGAGAGAGAGAGAGAGAGAGAGAGAGAGAGAGAGAGAGAGAGATGAGAGAGAGAGAGAGAGAGAGAGATGAGAGAGAGAGAGAGAGAGAGAGAGAGAGAGAGAGAGAGAGAGAGAGTGAGAGAGAGAGAGAGTATATTTTTATGTGGAAAACCAAAGTAAGAAAAAACCACAAAGAATAATCTCAAGTATATCAATAAACACCAACTCAAGTTATAAATTTTAAAAGCACCAACTTGCAAGAACACCAACCCCTTTGCTGAGCACCAACACAACAACTATTTGTGAGCACCAACCCCTCTTGTGTATAAAACAAACTATCTCTCAATGTTTCTTACTCAACAAATGATAGAACTCTACAATATCATCTACTTTTATCTCTTCAAAAACAAATAAAAATCATGCACTCTCTTGCATATTACAAATGGCTTCTCAAGACTTTATTTATAGCTTTCCAAATGACCTTTGGCATTCACCCTTTGTGACCCTTCAATACTCATAGAAAATGGCACCAAACTTGAATGACCCTTTGTATCCTTTCATTTTAAATTCATATGGTGATCCTTCATAAACAAAGGCATCATTTCCTCTTTTGTCTTTATTTTGGTAACTTTTCATATTCCTCAAAGTGTCCCTTCATGGAAAAATGTGCCCATACCCTCTTTTGTCTTCACATGGTGACTCTTGGAATTCCTAAAGATGACTCTTCATGATAAAATACATCTCATTCCTCTTTTGTCTTTACCCCATGACTCTTTGACTTCTCCATGGGCCCTCTTTTGACTTATATGCAACAAAAAGTATTCATTAATACTAAATAAATATTAACACACATTACCTAAGATATGAATATTAAAAACACCATAAATGTTATGGGGCATTTATCATCAATAATACAAGACCTTTGACATCAATGACAATATTTCCAACAATCTCCCCCTTTTTCATTAATGGCAACCTCAAACTAAAATTGGCCACATCTTTAACCTGTACTGTACATGTTAACCTACACATACTACCATATAAAAAACATATAATAACTCCCCTTTACTATAGAAACCTATACCTATTCCTTGTACTTGTTCCTACACCTATACCTATACCTATTTCTATTCTTCTCCCCCTTTGACATTAATGGAAAATGGCCTACTTGGAGCTAACATTTATCTCCCTCTCAATTGATGCTAATCCTCAATGGTAGGAAGTAAAAGAAATTACTCCCAACCAAATGTGTCTTTTTATAGTGACTATGAAAATATCTGCAATCTACTCTATAGTACTAATATATTCCATCTTAACCTGTTGATCTACAACCTTATCTCTAAAGAAGTGATATCTAATGGGAATATGTTTTGTTCTTGAATGTATCTTTAGATTCTTTGAAATATTAATAACACTTGTGTTGTCACAAAAAATAGAAATAGGTTCATCATATTTTACCTTGATATCTTCCAATGTTTTCTTCATCTAAAACACTTGAGTAAAACACAATACTACTAACAATATATTCTACTTCAGTTGTATAAAATGATACTAATTCTACTTCTTACTTAGCTATGATACTAAGCTATCACCAAAGAAGAAAGATCCTCCACTTGTACTCTTTCTGTCATCCAAGCCACCTACCCAATCTGAAACTATATAATCAACCAAAGTGAAATCTCTACCTAGGGGATACCACAATCCATAATCTAATGTCCCCTTGATATATCTAAATATTATTCTCACCAATTAAACATGACTTTCTTTTAGAGCCGACTAAAATATTAAAACCATACCTACTACTGCATGATGTCTAGCCTCGATGTTGTCAAATACACAAGGCTACCAATCATAGATCTATATAAATATTTATCTACAACAGGGGAATCTTCATCCTTGCTTACTTTATTTCATGTACACATTGGTGTGCCAAAATGGTGCATAATCCTAAAAACCAAAAATTTTCAACATTTCCTTGGCATATTTAATTTGAGATATAAAAATTTATTTATTTGACTAAAATATTTGCAACCCTAAGAAAAATGACAATTCTTCAAGCATAGACATTTCAAATTCTTTTAAAATATTATCAAAAATTCTTTCATCATCTTTTCAAAGTTTCCTCCAAAAATGATGTCATCAACATATACTATAATAATCAATTAATGCTCACATTTTATGTTGATGTAGCTATTGTTGACCAATTTTTATCCATAGGCCAAAATGTTCACCTTCTTTCTTCCCTATTCGAAGACAGTTGTTTTAGGGTGCACAAGTTCATATCAGTATTTCTCTGTTTGGTTTAGGCCAAAAGTTTCATCACACAGTTCAAAGTATCTCAATGCATATGTGTTGAACCTTCATACCATGAACCATTGAACCAAATTTTAGGTTCAGCGCAAAAGGTTCAATGTACTTGGTTCAATGGCTTAAGTTCAACAAAAAGTTCAATGGAAAGGTTCGTCAGCTTGGTTCATTGGGAACTCAATGCACAATAGTTGAACTTTGAATCATTGAACCAAATTTTGGTTCAACAGGTCAATTCAATGCCAAAAGGTTCAACGTCAAAAGTTTAATGGATTTGGTTCAATGCAAATAGTTCATCGGTCTTCATGGAAATTGGTGTGCAATGGTTGAACCTTGAATTGTTGAACTAAATTTTGGTTCAATGAGTTCGATTCAAAGGAGTGGCCCTTCGACTGAAGGGGAAGTCCAAGTCAAATGCCCTAGTGGAGGGCTGACACTTCAAAGGAGAATCGGGTTCAAAGTTTAGTTCAAGGATTCATTTTTAGTTTGAAATTGACTAAGTCCAAATTCCTTCAGACTTTTGCCTGAAGGAAATTCCTTCAGACAAAAGTTTGAAGGAATTCAGGCCATTTCAAATGCTAAGTCAATAGCCCCAATGGAATTTTGACAGAATTTTTATCCATGGGAAATTATTCATAGATTTAGTCCACAGAAATACAAAGTAGAAAGCCACAATCAAAGACCTAGGAAAATTGACCCGAGAAAATTGTCCATAGATAATTTGTTTGTGGGGAGCTTGGGGGGAAGTCCAAAGGTCCAATGACCCTACAAAGAGACCCATCGAAGGACCCTAAAGGGCAGGTGCCCTTACGAGGGACTTTTGGCCCAAGTGCAAAGAGGCATTTCAAAGGGGCCCAGAGGGTAGCCATCCCTTTGAGAGAATGCAAAGGGTAGTTTTAAAGGAAAAAAGGGGGTGCCCACAGGGAAAATACAAAGCAAAGGCTGGACAAGGGATTTGATATGATGCCATGTGTACCCGATGATGTCTTGGCAGCCATCAAGATTAATAAGATGAAAGAGCTGTTGGTTCTCAAGTAATGACATTTGAGAGGCATCAATTTCAAGAGGGTGAAATATCTATTGATATTCAAAGACATGATGGCCACAGAGACGTCAAATTTAGCGAAATAGAATAACCATTTGTTTTCAAATAAAGGAAGTGATGCCATGGAAAGGAGCTTAAAATGCAGTGACCCACTCAAAGTTTGCCCCTAGGGGCCGAATGAGCTAGATGGGACAAATGGGCAAAGTGACAAGCAAGGAATGAGTGTGTAATTGTCCAACTAGTGCTAATTGAAGAAGTGACTTTGGCAAGTGAGATTGTGCCAACAAATTGATCACTTGGCATGCAAGCAACTAGCAAAGCAATAACCAATTTCTCCATTTGCATTAAATGGGAAGGCAAACCGTGTAAGTCACACAAACAAGAAATGTAGTTCTCAAATAGGCAAAACAAATAGCTCATTAATATTTTTGAGTGACTTATTCTTTTCATGAAAAGATACGTATGCCACTTGTAAAGGCAGGAGCACCAAATGGGCCTCTTGACTTCTCATATATATTGCAAACTTGTTCATTTTGTAATCATCTTTCCATAATTTTACAAGGCACAGCCCTGCTGAAATTTCCACTTGAACCTATAAACACAGTATTTTACCTCTTCTTGGATAGATATTCTGTGTATGTCCTGAGTGTTGATTTGTGTCTAGTCATTGTCTTTGATGTTGTCACAAGTTTAACACCAATGCACCAATTATCTACAAGGTGTCATCTGCAGCTGATAGGAGAAGAGTTCTATTCTTGGAGTGTAGAATAGAGGGGATCATCTACAAAGTGCTTCTCACAACACCTTTGGGGAACCTCCCTTTTTTGTATCTTTCATTTTTACCTCCCTGTCAAAGTTTGCATATTGTTTCTTCTATCAAGGGTGAAGCGTTATAAGTGTGTTTATCTAATTTTGAGAGTGGGTGTGAGAAGGTCATCTTGTTTTGGTGTATCACCTCCTTAGAGTAGTTTGTTTTTCCTATATTTTCCTCCCTTTTCACCCCCCCAATTTATATAGCTTTATATATATCTATGCCTGTATGTATTTGCACTTGTTGAAACAAACATGATACATCAAAGGGAGCTAGCCTTTAACCTAGAGACTCTCCCCTCCTACTTTGCCATCCCACAAGTGAGAGAGGAGTTTCCATGTTGTGAGGAGAAGGTAGGAACTTATTTTCCTGCCACTGGGTGCACTTTCCTGTGTCAATAGATATTACTGTCAACAAATCCTCTCTTGAAACCTTGATCTTATAGGTACTTATCAAGTCTTACATACCAAGCTCTAAGAGCTTGTTTCAATCCATACATTACTTTATTTAATTTGCATACATGGCTACTAATATTTGAGAGAATAAATCCCTCAAGATACTCAATGTAAACCTCTTCTTCTATATTCCTATTTAGGAAGATAGATTTGACATCTATCTAAAACACTTTGAAATTTTTAAACACTGCGTATGCAAGAAACATTCTAACAGCCCTCTAGCCTTACCTCTAGTGCAAAAATTTTCTTTGAAATCTATTCCCTCAATCTGATAATATCTTTTACATACTAATCTTGCTTTATTCCTAGTCACTTCTCCATTTCCATTCAACTTATTTTTATAAACCTATTTTGTTATTATCACATTATGATCTTTTGGTCTAGGCACTAATTCCCAAGTATCATTATTTTTTATTTGATTTAATTCTTAATCCATTTCCTTAACCTAATGCTTATCATGTCTATCTTCTGAAAATGTTTTTAGGATGAATTTTGGATAATAAAGAAGAATTAACTTGCTGAGATTCACTTACCATCATTCTTTTGGTATAAATTCCCTTCACTTATGTCCCCAATGATGTCAATTTTATTATGATTTCTCTAGACATATTTATATGGGGTTTTGTGTCCTTTTTCTCCTTCTCATCTTCATCTAATTCTTCAAAATCTTCATGTTCAATGATTTTAAGAATGTCTAGTAGATCATTGATTTCTTTGTGCTCCTTCTTCTATCCTGACACTTGCACTTTCAACAATTTTCTTGGTTCTTTTGTTTATAACATTTATAAGTATACTTTTTCAAGAATAACCAAGAAATATACCTTCATCTACTCTAGATTCAAAATTACCAAGTTTTTCATTGGTTCTCGTTATGAGGCATCTACTATCAAAAACTTTGAAATAATCAACTATTTCTAGTTTGTCTTTTCATAGCTCATAAGGAGTCTTGTCACTATTGACTCTTAATAATGCTCTATTATGAATATGCACTACTATTAAAACTAACTCTCTCTAATATTTATCTAGTATCTTGGATTCATTTAGCATTGTCCTTGCCATCTCCTAAACTATTTTATTTCTCTGTTCAACTACTCAATTTTGTTATGGAGTTTTGGATACTAAATAATGTCTCTTTATTCCATGATCTTCACAAAACTCAATAAAATGATTTGAAATGTATTTTTCTCCTTGATCTGATCTTAGACACTTAATCTTCAAATTGGTTTCATTCTCAACTAATACTTGGAAATGTCTAAAATCTTCTAATTTTTTCTTTAAAAACATTACCCAATTCATACATGAAAAATCATCAATAAGCAACATGAAATATTTCTCACCTTGAGTACTTTGAGTTCTCATAGGTCCACATAAATCAATGTGAACAAGATATAACATTTGAGTGGTTGAGTACTCTTTTGTTTTGATCCACCTTCTGGCCTACTTCTCATGCTGACAAGGTTCACAAAGTGTGTCAGATGGCTTTGTACTCTTTAGAAGATTTCTGACTGCTTGCTTCTTGCTGATGTTGATAAGATTGTCAAAATTTATGTGTTCCATTTTCCTATGCCATAGACAAATTTATTTAATTTGACTCAAATAATATCTTTGACCCTTTGATGTCTGATAACATATATAAATTATTTCCTATTCTATGAGCATCTACAACCAATACATCTGAATCTTTTCTCCTAATTTCACAACCTTATACATAAAAATTTAGTGTGTGACCCTAATAACACATTTGACTTATACTCAAAATATTATGCTTAAGACCTTCTACATACAAGACATTTTCAATTTTAGTTATAACATTATCCAAACTTAGTGTACCTTTTCTAGCAATTCTGGTAGTAATATTATTTCCAAATTTCACTATGCCACCATTGATCTTATTCAAGGTTATGAACTTGATTTTCTCTCTTGTCATGTGCCTTGAACATCCACTATCAATTAACCATGGATTTTCTTCATTTTCTTACATAAAAATTTATCTATACAAACATAGATTTTTTAGGTTGTTTCTTCTACCATGAACCTGTCAAAACTTTCTTCTTGATGAATAGAGCCTTGAAACTTTGGTCCTTCTTGACTGACTCAAACACACTTCTACAGTACCAAGATATGTGTCTAAAGATGTTATACTTGTAACATATTATGGCCTCTTCATTAAATCCTGATAGAGGAGTAAAAGAGTTGTGGCTTTTCCTTGACTTTGCATGACTTTACTTCTTATTTCTGAAATTGTTAGCCCTTTTTCAAAATTCTTATGACCATATCCATTACAATAAAAATAGTAACCATAAAAATAGGACCTATTTGTGTATCTCTGACCTAATTACCTTTAGTAGTTTTGTTTCCTCTAACCTTCTTTATTTGAGATGTCCTCTATATTCTTAACTTCCCTTTTTATTTCCTCTTTTGTAAGAGCTTCAACATGGCTCTTTCCTTTTTCCTTATCTATGAAAGTAGTGGCCTCCCCTTTCTCTTTTTCAAATATGATACCTATCTTATCTGACATTGATCTTTGACTTTTTAATATTTTATTCAACATATTAGTGTTATTCTCAAATTTTGAATCATTGGTTGCTCTATCATTGATGGCTTTATTCATTTTTTCAAGATCTAATTTTAAAGAAGCAATTTCAATAACATACCTTTCACATTATTTACTTAATTTTTGCAACTATGCTATTAGATCTTATTCATTCTTCTTGGCTTCTTCAAAGTGTACTTGTAGATCTTCAATTGTTTCCTTTGACTCCTTTTCATTTTTCTTGATCTAGAGCTTTAATCTTCAATTATTCTTATCAAAATCTTTTAATTATTCTAAGGCAAAAATGAGTTTCTCCTTCTAGATTCACTTTGGATTCATCTTATTCTTCTTCTTGATCCATTTATACTTTTGCTTACAGAGCCATCATCATGTATGGACATGAATAGAATCTATTCTTCTTGTGAATCACTGACTCCACTATCTTCAACTGAGCTATGATCTTTATAATACAAACTCTTCTTCTCGAATCCCTTCTTGAATTTTCCATTAAAATTCTTTTTGTATGTATACTTTCCTTCTTCATTGTCAATATTACCTTATCTAGGCACTTAGCTACAAAATGTCTAATAATTCCATAATTAAAACATTTAAAAGGTAATTTTCCTTTATATGTACTTGTGACCTTTTTGGGATTTCAAATGAATAGAGCTCGATTGTCATCTTCATCATCTCTAAAAATTTCACTTGATTCTTGAATCTTAGCCTTATTTTTCTTTGATAAATTAAAAGTAGCTTCTCTCTTTGAAGGTTTCTCTTATTTAGTCCACATCTCATATACTGTAGGAATACCATGTAACTCATCTATCTTTAGCTTGGATAAATTCTTCATCTCTTCAATTGCCAAAACTTTTGCATCATATCTCAATGGTAGAGATCTCAAAACATTTTGAACCATAATTTATTCTTCTAACTTTTCTCCAAGACCTTGAATTTGATTAACTATTTCATCAACTTGTAAAAGGTAACTTCCTATATTTTATTCCTCTTCCATCTTTAAACTCTCTAACTATCTTCAAGAATTCTAAAGCTTAGCTTGTTGAAACTTTCCATCACATTTATAAATATTCTCAAGTTTTACCTAAGTTTCATGAGAAGATTCTACATTGCATAACTTTAACAAATTTTGATTCGCATAAACTACATAAAATAACATTTAAAGCTTTAGCATTATTTTCATTTTGCCTTTTTTTCTGCTAGAGTAATTACAAGTGTATGTGGCTCTTCATATTCATCCATCACTACTTGCCAAATTTCAAATCCAAGGGCCATAAAATAAGTCTTCATCCTTATGCTCCAAAAATCATAATTTGTCACATCAAACAAAGGTGCCTTATTTTTAGAAAAACCTTCATGTGATCTAGCCATCATGCTTTCATGATCTACCTTCAAATTGTAAAACTTTTTCCGAAGGAACCTACTTTGATACCAATTTTTAATCATGAAATATACTAAGAGGGGGGGGGGTGAATTAGTATATTATATATATTTTAATTGATCTTATTTATTTTCTTGAACCACTTAATCACACATTCAAGATATGCATTAAAATTGAAATAATAATATGCACAATGTGTGTGTGTGTGTGTGTGTGTGTGTGTGTGAGAGAGAGAGGAGAGAGAGAGAGGAGAGAGAGAGAGAGAGAGAGAGAGAGAGAGAGAGAGAGAGAGAGATGAGAGAGAGAGAGAGAGAGAGAGAGAGAGAGAGAGAGATGAGAGAGAGAGAGAGAGAGAGAGAGAGAGAGAGAGAGAGAGAGACCAGATTTTTACATCAAAACCCAAAGTGGGAAAAACCATGGAGAATAATCTCAAGTATATCAATGATCACTAACTCAAGTTATAAAGTTCACAATCACCAACTTGTAGGAACACAAACCCCTTTACCGAGCACCAACACAATAATTATTTGTGAGTACCAACCCTTTGCAAATATTTATGAGCACCAACCCATAGGAGCACCAACCCCTCTTGTGTATAAAACACAACTATCTCTCAATGTTTCTTACTAAAAAATTGATAGAAATCTAAAATATCTCTCGATTTTCTCTCTTTGAAAACAAATAAAAACCATGAACTCTCTTGCATATTAAATTGGCTCATCAAGACTTTATTTATAGATTTCTAAATGAACTTTTGCATTAACCATTGTGACCCTTCAATCCTCATGGAAAATGGTGCCAAACTTGCATGACCCTTCGTATCCTTGCATTTGAAAAGTCATATGGTGATCCTTCATAAGCAAATGCATCCTTTCCTCTTTTGTCTTTATCTTGGTGACTTTTCGTATTCCTCAAAGTGTCCTTTCATGGAAAAATGTGACATACCCTCTTTTTTCTTCACATGGTGACTCTTAGAATTCTTCAAGATGACTCTTCATGAGAAAATGCATCCCATTCCTCTTTTGTCTTTACCCTATGACTCTTTGACTTCTCCATGGGCCCTCTTTTGACTTATATGCAACCAAAAATATATTCATTAATATTAAATAAATATTAACACACATTAGCTAGGATATGAATATTAAAAACACCATTAAATTCTATGGATCCTTTATCACTAATAATGTAAGACCTTTGACATCAATGACAATATTTCCAACAATTCTTATTCTAAAAAAACTATCTTATATGTTAAAAAACTTAGCCAATATTATAAAATTGGTATATCCATATTGTTAGTTGTGTGTTAGCAAGATAATATGTAGACAAGGAATCATCATAACATAATGACATGTTAGTATTATACAAGATTCCATCACAACATAAATATATGTCAACCATCTACTTAGTCAACATACATGTGACACTTAGTCAACAACTGTATTTCATTTTGAATAGATTGCATGGATCTAGGTTTTTCTAACTAAGGAAGTCTATATTGAGGTTAGAGTTGTTGTATATTACCAATTAATTATATTATAACCATGCACCTAAGATATAGAAAATGAAGTTGGTATATATGTAAGCTATGAAGAATGAAAGGAAGTTAGACATTGAAGAGTTGATTTTGGACCATGTATGAGAGAGAGAGAGAGAGAGAGAGAGAGAGAGAGAGTTGTGCATCAATGCTATGTAATTAATTAATCTCTATATGATTATAAATATATATGATTGAGTTATCAAACTATTTATAGAATATTTTTGCATAATTCTATATTTTTTTATGATAATGTAGTAGTAGATATAAATATTTTCTATGCATATGGTTATTCAAACTATAGAGTAAATAATGAATCTATATTTTTAATTGGAAGGAATTCATATGAGAATCACACCCACCCACAAATATATGGCCTTGGTAACTTTTGTATAGGTCCTTGGGAATCTATAATTCCATTAACCTAGAGTCCATTACCTCTCCCATTATTGTCTTCATAATTAGTAAGTTTTAGGAAACCAAGAACCTATGCCTATAATGGTACAATGAACATGAAACCTTGTTATGGGTTGCTAAAAGAAAGGATATCTCTAGTGGTTACCAAGTCAGAGGGATTAAAATAATGGTGGGATCAAAAAATATCTGAGTTAACACATAAAGGGGTGAAATGAAAAGGAACTCATAGAGCATCATTTGTATGGTGATGTACATGAAATCTTCTAGTGCAAATATATGAGCCTACTTTCTATGTGGTTAGTGAGATTAGAATGTTTTTGTTTCCAAACAAGATCACATTAGAAATTTAGTAGACTGATGATCTACTTGAACAATTATAGATCCTAGAGGTTGATTGAACCCATACGATCGATCATTGAATACAAACCACTATAGAGGGATTTATAACAGAATTTATAATTCATGGTTATATTAATTTTGAATATTCACAAGACTTATTTATACAAGGGACTTGAGGAAAGTTTATATTGAGAATACCAATTCTTATCAAGATGTTTGTCATTTTTTTTAGTACCCTACCCATTCATGATGGAGTAGTCCTTTAGGCATTATAGGGATGTGTGTTGTCAGGATGTGAGATAGTGCATAGCTGATCGAGAAAGTTGGATAATAGTAACTAGATGAGGAGGCCAAATGAAAGGGACCATATTAATATTTTAGATATAGAGTCAAAAATGTGAAAACAAAAGAGGTGGAATATATTAGGGAATTCATAAGTGACTACGAGTAGAGGTAGAAGTAGAAGTCAAAGTATAGGCTGAATAATTGTAGGATATCAAAAAGAGGAAGAATGAGTTGATGAAAGGATAGGAGAAGAAAGTCAATGAATGAGAAGGACCCAAGATTAATGAGATCGATAAGTAAGTAAAAATGTAGCTAGAATATTTCAATAAAGGAAATTATTTTATTAGATGGTAGTAGATCATATTCACTCAAGGAGACACCTTTCTTCTTCATAGGAGAATTACCTAATTTTAGAGGTTTAGTTAATAAAAGGTACAATATTGGATTGACTTTTTACACAAGAATAATTTGACAAAGAGAAGTTTCACCATCATAACACACATCCCTCAAGCCCATAATTTATATAAATACCCCTATTTACATTCATCCATAGAGATTTGAAAGTTAGAGAGAGAAGGAGATTAAGGACTCAAAAAGAAGTATCTAAGAATTAGTAGATTCCAATTTTGAAAAAACTACACAAGGATTCACCGTATCATAGAAGAATTATTTAAGAGAGGTAATGACTAATTTAAATGACCCTTACTCGATTTAATAGGTTGTTGATTAGGTGTCACAAATTGAAATTTTAACTAAGGAGAATAGAATGCAAATAAACACCATTAAAAAGACTAAAGATGAGTCAAAGGCATTTTAATTGCCTAAAAAATCTCCATCACCTCTATACCACAAATTCCATTAGTGACTACTCCTCCTTAAGTGATATAATTAATTCTAACACCAAAAATATCTCATGTATCAATTCCATAAATTATGGTATCATTACAATATCTAGAGGAACACAAATAATGCTTCATTTACAACCAACCTTAGGTAGTATGGCTTTACAGCCAGAAGCCTTTATCACACTATCTACCTATGATGGAACTATAGATACAAAATAATAATTGCTTATGTGTGACATAAAATGGAAATCTAAAGGCATTATAGATGAAAATATTAAGAAGTATGAGCTTATTAGTGCCTTGTTTGGAAGAGCATTGGAGTTCATGTTCCATAGAGGATCAGGGACAACAAGTTTAGATGATGTGCAAAAATGGTTGGTCATAGAGTTCAAGGTTAAGAAAAGTATAGGAAAAAACATACAAGACCTCAAATAAATACATCAAGGTCTAAAGAAAACTATTCATGATTATGACTACAAATATTCAGATGTGGTTAACAATGTCAAGTTTTCTTTAAAAGATAGATATAAGTCCACTTGGTTCATTTCAATACTATGACAAAAGACCTAATTTATGATATAAAAAACTATGTTCACTAATAAATTAGAATCCAGAATATCTACAGTAAGATTGGAGTATATATAAGACTATAGTACTATAATAGAGAGCAAAACACAACTATAAATCACACTTCAAGCTATATTACAGAGGTTGGAATCTCTACATAATACTACTGAATGACCTAGAATTAGTTTATGGTGTTTGAGTGTGGAAAGGAAGGCCACCAAAATAATTAATGTTCAAAAGTATGTATGGAGTTTTATGACATTTATCACATAGTAGGACACTCAACAACTCATTATCACTTCATAAAACAATATGTAAGAAACTCACAGAGTATGTATTGTAAATTTTGCAATCTACTAATCATAAAGATAAGGATTATAAGGATAAACAATAATTTAAGGAAGAAATTAATAATAATGTATTCATAGTATCCACACAATAAGCACCAATGGTATCACAAACTAATATAAGAGTAGAAACCAATCCCACTAGCGTAGCATAGGCTATGTTAGCATGGGTGCAGAATATATAACCATTTCAACCACAAATATTAGTTGATGGAGTTCAAGATACATAACCACTATAATATGCTTATCAATCAACTTGGAATCTTGTGATTCCTTAGTCACAACAATCTAACTAGAATCCACATATAAATTAACCCTAATATGGTGGTTATGATAAACAATAGTACCATTAGGGGTAGAATGTATCATAGACCACAACAAACTTTGGGGCATAATAGGAAAATGGCTAGTGCTATCAAGTAAATAGAGATGGATTAATAGGTGGATACTATGGTGGTGTGTAGTGAGGATGTGGAAATGGTCTGAGAAGCCCTATTAGATGTTACTTGTGTGGGGAACCTAATCATGTAAAATGGAATTACCCCACCAATCCACAATAGAAAATTTATTGTGTGTATTATCGAGTATCTGAACAACATGATACTCATGACTACCCTATTTTAGAAACACAACATAGAGATCAAGTTATGTATAATGTGAATTGAGTTGGTTTAGAGCCCATCTACAATACATTTATGAAAGTAGTAAAAAGAAAATAGCATGGACAACAAGGCTTACCTCCTTTAGAAATGTCAATAGATTTTATCATATGAAAAGCTAAAGTAGATACCTATCTATAAATAGTAAAGGATAAGGGACTAAAGAAGGAAGCCATGAAAATTATATATAATATTCAACAACAAGGTTTAATTATAGTAGATGAAGCCACACTTAATGCACAGATGTATAGACATATTATTTGAATCATGAAATAAAAAGGGGTTGTAATAGCATTAATATAATTGATGAAATTGATTAATACTCTATGAAATGAAGATATATCATAGAATATCACAAATATCTTGCACAACCTAATAGAATGTGCAAAAAGGGGAAAGTAAAGGCCCAAAAATATGGTTTGGTATGTTAAGACAAAGAAACCATGGGATGACGATGCCATGGTTGACATTGAGATAGTAGGGTATAAGATACCAATTTCTATGTTTGATTTTGGAAGCATAGTGAATACGATCCCATGATATACCTGAAGGCGATTGATAGATGATCTTTGAGTTAGAGCCCCATAGCCCTTAGTTTGGTGGACTATGGTAAGATAGAGCCTATAAGATGATTGGAATTTTTAGAGATTAATGTCATAGATCTAACTTTACATGGCGATTTTGAATTAATAGACATGAAGACATATGAAACACACTACCCAAGTTTACTGGGGAAAAATGGGCCTATAATGGATAGATGACCATCAACATAGTAATGAATCAAATATAGTTTCACCAAGATGACCGTATAATAATCATTCCTCTTAATAGAGATGCCAAATATTACATAATTTTTGGGGAACCTAATTCTCCCTATGTAATAAAAGGCAATAGCTAGATGCAAATTGTGACATAGAGTGTACATGATATAAAATACCATATACCAATGAACTAATATAGATCTTTTTTAGAAGAGCCAATAGATAATGAATTATGTGGTAAGTGTTCCTTAAAGTCTTTGATTATTTTTGTATAAGAATAAGATGAAGTGCGATCTCTAGCTATTTACTACCTACACAATCCAGTATAGAGATTTTATATCAAGCTAGTTATATAGAGCATGATTGAACCTAATACTAAAGGTATAATTCCATGGGATTGAGCTTCTTTTGTCAATGGTGATTTTGATACTTATATGCTCAATTGGGATCAAAATGGTCGTGATCTTAAACCTTTGTGCATGGTTTATGTGACTGATCGGTAAATTCTTTATTACTTTACCAAAAATGACATTGGTGATTTTATAGTGTGATCCCAAATGTATATACTAGAAGATAATCAAAGGGTAAGTTACCTTACTTATGCATTGAAAGGAGTAGAAACTAACTGGTGGGTAGCACATCATATTAGTAGTAAAACATGGGTAAAAGTGTGTGAGTTACTTATTACATGGTTTTGATTGCATGAGGAAGTTAATAAAGAATGGCCCATATTCCATGAAGGAGAATATCCTCAAAATAATGTTCAATAATGTGTCTAAATATGGATGGCTGAAGAGATTAATTCAAAGTATTGGATTCATTATTTTATTTACACATTGGGGGTTTTTCTTACTACTTGGTACATTCATCAAGAATGGCATAGAGAGACACAACACTGGATCTAGTTACATAATGATTTTATTCAAACCTTTATATTTTATAGTGACAATCCCTTTATGAGTAGCACATTAAAAAATATGAGAACATTTATATGCCATGGATGAGTGGAAGACCTATGGAATGACCAAGATTCATAGCTAGACAAATTGGAAGCTCATGAACTTATTAATTCTATCACCATGGAAGTCAAGCATAGTCAACAAGATGCCCCAGATCTCATTGACACCATGACTATGGAGATTCTACATAGAGGAAAAGCTAAGATGGAAATCTAGCCTTGTCATCATATTCATGAAGAGCCTACTGATGATCCTAATTTGGTTAGTGAGGATTATTTAGAACTTATATTTTTTTAAACTTGAGATAGACTATGAAATATTACCTAAACCTTTAGATGATGAAGATAAAGAAGACCAATTATGACAAATATAATTTCTAGAATAAGAGGGTGAATGGGTCATTATACAATCCATTCCAAAGGATGACTAACATGTATATCAATAATCTTTAATGGAACAAATTATGAACATAAGTTTTAAAACATCTCCAAAATTAACACATGTTGGTGACTATTGGGAACAATAGGACATTTCTAAAGAATTGCAACTTCTCTAGGATTATTCAAATTTATTTCCAATTACTTTTATAAAAGTCAAAGGGTTGGATCCTTCTTTAGGGGAAATGCATATAGAACTCAAGGTAAGTGCATGACCTATTAAGAAAAGGCCTTATCATCTCAATTCTAACATGAAAATGAAATTTAATGTTGAATTAGATTGTATGAAAAATTCATAAGTAATTTTTCCTATCAAAAGAGTGGAATGGGTAAGTCTTATGGTCATACAACTAAATAAAATAGGTGAGATTCATATCTATAGAGACTGCTACATCTTAAATGATGCCTTCATTAATGACCATTTTCCAATACCATTTACTGATGAAGTGTTAGAAGTTTTAGGTGGATATGAGGTGTATTCCTTCACTGATAGATTTAGTGGGTATCACTAGATATCCATCACAGCTAAGGATAGAACTAATATGACATTTGTTACTGAATGGAGGTGATTCACATACAAGTTAATGCCATTTAGTTTAAATAATGCACCTATGGTTTTCTCTAGGGCCATATCAACTACATTTAGGGACTTTATTCATGATTTATTAGAGGTTTATTTAGATGATTGGGTAGTGTTCTCATTATTTTGAGAACATTTATCAAAATTAAGACTCATGTTGGAAAAATTTAGGGTACTCAGGATTGCACTTAACTTAAAAAATGTTTGTTCTTCACACTATTTGGTGTTCTTTTAGGCCATGTAGTGTATAAAAAGGGAATCTTGGCAGACAAAGTGAATATTGAAATAATAATGAGTATGCCACCACCTAATAACTCAATATAACTATGTTCCTTTTTAGGACATATGGGGTATTACCAAAAATTCATAAAAATATATGCAATTATTTTATCCCCAATGGAGAAATTACTACATAAAAGTGTTTCTTTTTTATGGATAAAATATTTCCAAACATCTTTTGTCAATCTAAAACATTGGATATTATTGTGCCAATCCTTATTTTTATTTATTGGGGTAAACCTTTCTATGTACATGTGGATGCATTTGACACTGCAGTTGGTGCAATATTGGTGTAGCTAGGTGAAGGAGGCTTGGACCATCCAATCCATTATACAAGCCAAAAATTATTTATGACCAAGAATAAATACACCACAATTGAAAGATAAGATTTATAAATTGTGTTTATCTTGTAAAAATTTAGATATTATTTACTTGCTACTCCATTCAAATTGTTCAAAGATAATCAAGATTTATGATATCTCATAAACAATCCATTGTTGGGTGAAAGGATATCTCATTGGTTTATTATTTTCTATGAGTTTCATTTTTGAATTAATGTTAAACCTAGGAGGGAAAACATTGGCCCTAATGATCTCAACAAATTTCATAATGGAGAGGATCTTAAGGATATCCCCAATGAGTCTCTTGATGCTCACTTGTTTAGTGTTTCTACTATTCCTAGATAGTTGGTTAAAATCACATAATTCTTGGAACAAGGGATATTTCCCACACAATAAACTAAAAAAGAAAAGAAGAACCTCCTAACCAAGGCTCTTATTTTTATTATTATAAAATGATTTTTGTATCATATAGGGGAAGATGAGGCTATACAATGAGTCACACTAGAGCATGAATGATCACAAGTCATAGAAGAGGCAAATCAAGGCAATGTAGGTGGACATTTTATAGGAGAAGTTACCATGAGAAAATTATTATAAAGTGGCATTTGGTGGCCACATATTTTTGAGGATGCATAGAGGGTTTCCAAATAGTGTTATGTTTGTCAATGAATGGGTAAACCTACTCAGAGGGATGAGATGACTCTTCATCCCATATTATCACAATGATGATTTGAGTTATGGGGAATTGATTGTGTTGGCTTCATTAATCTAGCAAGTAAATATATTAATGTCATATACATAATTACTATTATTGATTACTTTAAAAAATGAGTAGAGGCTATTGCTACACCAAGATATGGAGCCAAAGACATTGCTAAGTTTTTGTATGAGAACATCATTACTTGGTATGGGTGTTCACTGTGATTGGTAAGTGATAGGGGTATGCATTTTTTTAAAAATACTATTAAAATAATAATAGAATAATGTATGAATTCCCATCATAAAAGCATAATGTATCATCTGTAAGTGAATGGCTAAGCAGAGGCTATGAACAAAGTGTTAAGTAAGATCCTGAAAAAGGTTTATGATGTTAATAAAGATGATTGGGAGGATAGACTTCCTAAAGTACTCTAGGCTTATCATACCCATTTTAAGCATGCATCAAGATTTACTCTATTTTAGCTGGTTTATGAGATATAAGTTTTTATACCTATCGAATATGTCATGCCTAACTTGTAAGTTGCTAATACAATGTGCCTAGGTGATGTAGAATCATTTATAAATAATTTTCTAGATCTCAACCACATGGATGAATATAGGCATAGATTAGTCTAGGTGTAGGAAATTAATAAAAGGAGTTAAAAAACATGGCATGATAAGAATCTAGCTACAAAATAATTTTATTGTGATCAATTGGTTTTATTATATGATAGTTGATTCTATGCATTTCCCAGAAAAATCACCATTCAATGGAAAGGTCACTATGTTGTTCATGAGATTTTAAAAAATGGGTCTCTAATTTTGTGAGATATGGAAGGTAATGTTTTACCTAGAAAGGTTAATAGATGTAGACTTAAAGTATACTACCATTAGATTAGCATTTTAGCAATAAAATGTGGTTTTTCACATCCAATGTAGTTAGGATAATTTCATTCCTATAAGTTCTTTGAGTTTGGTTTGCATTTTTTATGTGACATTTATTTTCATAAGTTGTTTATTAGTAGAGCACATGTTCAATTCTAATTTGGTAAAATTCATGATAGGCATGATCCAACTGGATTAACACATGCTGGCTATCGATTCATTCTAAGTGGATAAGCTTCTAAGTGATGTCATTAAATAAAGATAAATATGGGTCATCTATTAATTCCAAGAACCATACCTAAATAAGATTAAGGGCTATGATTATGAATGGTTTCCAAAAAGGGGAGTTATGGCCAAAGAATGTGGGCAAGTAATTATAACACCACCATTAGAGTCGTATGTCATAATCAATATCACCTATTTAAGATATGACCAACAAAAAGATGGCAGAATGTCCCATCAGACATTCTTTCATCACCAAATCATTGCCACATAGACTGCATTGAATGCAACATCCACTGAGTTGGATTTTCTTCTCACATGCAAAATAATGGGGGTGCATCATAAATTTAAATTTGAATCTAGTCGCACAAGTGAACTATTTTAAGATCCCAAACATTAAATACTTAAGCTCAAATGGCCAAGTGAACTAGAAAGTGTATAAATAAATCATTTCATGGCATTATAGACCATTAACTCTTGCTAATTAAGCTATGTAATTGCTATTTTAGGTTTACTAGCTCATTGTTGTGTGATTTCAAATTTTTTTTCCATTAGTAATCATGGCCACCTCCCCTAGTGCTATTGAGTTTGAGCATAATTTCAGAAAAAGACTTGATACATTAAAGGAGGATTAGGGATAGGATTTTTTCTACAATAGACCAAGTTTTTTGATCCTCATGGTAGTGTTATGGTGCAAAATGAATGAAATTGATTATTTTCACCAAATATATTGATACCACATCTAGTTGGCTTAGACGCCAAGTGCCTCATAAGATTTCCCACTTTTGGGGATTGGTCTAGCATCATGTAATTATTATTAGCAAGGTATAACCAACATTTTATTAATTTTTTGTAAAATGTCATGGTGTACTTGTCTATAGAAGCAATGGCTCATGTAGTTAGGATGCTTACTAGAGGAAAATCCCTCATGTAATATAAGTTTAAAGCACCACCAATCTCTACTAAAATCAAATCCACTACTATTATAAGGAACCAAGGTATTTCATTGGTGAATTTCCCTAATGAACTAATATGATTGTTAGCTGAATGTATATCACAAATGTTTTAGAAGATAACTAAGGCCACACCTAAGTCCACAAAGGGTGTCATCAACATCGCACATCAAATTATTCATGGTGTAAAAGAGTTCAATTGGCTTGAATTCTTCTTTATGGAATTGGAATGAAATATTTCCAAAGTCTTGGGCAATTCAAAGAATACTTTATAATACTAATTTATGGTATCTCTCCTTATTTTGACTCAATGGAAATCATTGGTCACATAAGTTCATCTTGATACTAATTATTGGCTTGATTAATGATTTGCCAATTTGGTCTCTTCTTCTACAAATCATTATCAAGATCAAGTCCCTTTGTTTAAAAAATTGGGAAAATGTGCTTTTATAAATGGTCTTTATACATCCATAGATTCTACTAGATGTAATGAAATTCTTGGGTCAACATGTTGTCATTCAATGCCTTCCATACGGAACATCTATCTAGATGTATGATTTTCCTCCAATTACTACTATGCCATTAGGGTTTTTCTTAGACATGGCTACTATGAAATGAGAGGTGGCATTACAGAAAGCTAGGCTATCTAGTAGGCTATACCTCTTCAAGTTGTTCATCATAGCACAAAACCTCAAAGTTTATCTACTATAACCATAAATCTAATGAAATATAAAAAGAGTAAGTGGCCAATTGACTGTAGCCCACCTTCCTTACACCATCATAAAATTAGGAGCTAAGATTTTTGGTACAATGATCTTCATGATCCAAAAATCATATTATAGTGTGATTATCCTAAGTTATAGACTGATGAAACCAAAGTATATTGCCTAATGTTGGAAGACATGGTGTGTGAATTGTACAAGGATGAGAATGAAAAAGAATTTTTCTTTTGGAAGGTTATGAAAAATGTGTAGATTCAAAACAAGTTACCACTAGAATTATGGGTTTACCTTCCACCTTATCCACCTTCCATTTAAATGTACCCCTTTGGGGAAGAAATGTGAGAGAAAAAAGCTTAGATGGACTTAACACATGGCATTATGTTTGGAGGTGCCCCTTTACCACAACCCCTAGATGTCTTACAATAAATTTCACATAAATCTACATAGAGGTGGAAATAGTTAGTGCATAGGTTTTGCATGGTGAAGGACCCTAAAGAATCAAACAATAATGAAATGGAATCCCCTATATCTACCATAACCACTTCCTAGCCTTTGATGTTGTCTAGTGCCTAGCTCAAGATGATGTTTTAGTAGGTGGTTACATAGGATGTTTCTTAAGGTTGATTGAGGAAGGGTTCTCTTTCACATTCATAGATTTAGATGGTTGTGAAATCCTCTTCATTTTAAAATTTTTATGAACCAAATTTAAATACTAAAGAAGTCACACCTGAGTCCTTGACTAAAGAAGATAATCAAGATACTCAAGAAGAGGCTGACTATGTTGTTTCTTGATGATGCCATAAGGAAGAAAAGAAAAGGGATAAGGTTGAAGCTACATAGAAGATATAAGATGCTCAAGTAAAATTTCAATCTCTTTCCCCTCTAAATTCCCCAAACATAGCCACCACAATGCATATTTCTCTTTCTACCAACCAACAAGCTATGTATAAGGACTCTCATCAACAAGCTATTCCAAAGATAGCATGGGAGTGCAATACTAGATTTGAGTAGGAAGTTCAACATCCATAGAGGGAGGATATCATAGATGAGTCTTAGGAAGTTTTAAGTGTTACTATTGATGCTACTACTATGACTAATCCTCAATCTTCTCAACTGACCATTTCATCTGAGGATCAACCAAAATTGATTACTAGTGAGACTTCATTTTTCCATACCATAGAATTATCTTCCATTCAAGTATCTTTGGATCCTTTTCCATGTAGTTCAAAATAGTTGATTGTACTGCCTCCATCTAATTTACATAGTTTTTCCATGATGTCCATGCAAGATGTGTTTATCCCACTAGTTTGGAGAACTATGTTTTTAGTTTTGATTATACTTTTTCAGCATGTCATGGCCCCTATTTTGGCGACTTATTTCAATAACACACTAGCATTATGTATTTTTATCTTCATTTAGAAATGTTATACCCAACAAGTTTTCACATCCAAATAAAAATCTAAAATAAAATAAATATAAAACAAGTGATTCAAAAAGTGAACAAAATACTACTAAGAGTCCAAGTGAAATCCTAAGGGAGATGCTTAGAAACAAAGTGATCCAACTAATTCATTACATCATAAAAGGATATCTAAATGCTATTGTTCATATTATATAATGTATGGTCATCATACAATTTTTTGTTTTGCATTTAAGAAAAAAATATAAGTCACAAAAGTAGTGTTGACCATATCATTGATACATAAACCAAGAAATCCACTCACATTATGAGTACCTATCCTAAATAAAAAGTGTAAAAACAAAATAATATGGTTACCAAATTAGAATTTAAATCATGATAAGGGTCAAACAAAAAAAAAAGACCAAATATCATTACCAAAGGTTCTTAAAATTTCCAAGTGATATAAAAATACCAAATGAAACAATCACATCAAATTTACCAAAGAGTAAACCATTTGATCTCCCTTTGTTGGTCAATACCAAACAACATGAAGGAAAAATAAAAAATTATTGTGATAGTGATGATATTATTACTAATATCAATATGATAGATGCAAAACGAAGAAAACTTCATCTTGATCTACTTAATACTTTACCACATGATCTATTCATACCTAGAAGTCATGGTACATATAAACTAAATCCATATCCATAAATTATATAACCAAATGATGATAAAGTAAAGGTAAATCATATAACTCAAGATGTTAATAAGATATTAACATCTAAGGTGCACACAAATACAAATATTGGTGAACCAAAATGTCACAAGCACAATATGGTACAATTCATTACTCATATATTGATGATCAAATAGACATATCATATGTTCAATAACAACCTAAATATGACACACATGATACAGGGCCTTCACAAAGGAATATCCTTGATGAGATCCCTGGCTTATAGTATCACTCATACCCATATTATCTTCTTTTCATCTATTATTTTAATTCTATGTTGGTAAATAACATATCATCTATTTATATATATACATATGTTTCATTGTTTTGAGTGTGATATAAACATACCTAGGAACACGATCTATGTACTTTTGGATGTTGGGCCTTACCTCTAATCATGTCATATGGACATCAGGGAAATAAACTTCTTTGATCATGATACACTTATATTTCATTATTCTATGATCATTTTCCATAATCATGTTTGATATTATATACTTACATGCCTTTATACATATTTATATCTTTCATAGTGTACATGATATGCTATGTACTTAGCATTTGTTTCTAACATGTGTGTGTGTGTGTGTGTGTGTGTGTGTGTGTGTGTGTGTGTGTGTAAGGACTAGTATTATATGTTTATGTTGGTTGCTTATGTTTCATGATTTTCATTTATGCATTTACTTTACTGTCTTTTCTTGCATTTTATTAATTGTTTGAACATTTAAATTTGCTCCATTGATTATGGAATCTACCTATGTTTACCTATTATGACATTTGAATATGTCATATTTTGTTGTATATGGACATTTAAACATGTCTTTATATGTTATGTGGACATTTTATAAGTCATGTCCCTTCAATTGTCTAGCATTTGAGTATGCCCCTTGTTTGAGGTCTCCTTAGACTAGTATCTTTTGATTTGATTTTTATTGTTTGTGTGTGTGTTTGATTACTTTTTGAGATTATACTATTACTATCTATATGTTTCCATGATTCACGTCCTACATCTTACAATGTGATGTTATCACATACTATGTACCTTATTTCTACATCTACATACACATGTTACTCCTATATGCTACATGATCCATAACATATTATATAATTATATTATCCTATTGAGGTAATTTAAACACCATTTTTTACTTCCGCTAAAATCAAATGAGGGAATGTTAGTAATCTAGTCATGACTTTCAAACCTTCATAGTTTTATATTTTAGTGTGGGATGCCAAAAGGGCATGACTTCCACACTTATTCAATATTTAGTATTTTAAGAATACAATGGGGTTATGTTATGGAAAAATGTTCTCCAAAATTATACCAGTTATAAATTTCATCTTTAAGTTGGGGAATGCCATGGGAACATTTCTTCCACACTTTAAAAAATTCAAATTTGCTAAATTGTGTAGTTATATGATTCAAACAGATTTGGGGTATCATTCCATACATTGGTACCATTATTATATCCATGTTTTAGATTGAGACAAATATGAGGTGAATATTACATGTAACATAACACCTTAATTTTTACAATAAAATCAGATTTTAGATTTAAAATACTTTTATGGACTTTACCATACACAAGGATGGAATTTTATGGACTGTTATTGAACCAATCTACTACAATAGTTAGTTCACTTTTGGCAAGGCTAAGGTGACTAAATTAATAAATATTAAAAATATTATAGGATGGAGTGATTAAATTATTCACCTTCACTAGATTTATAATGTGACTTTACTTGGATCACTCAAGCTCACCAAGCTATAATGATGATTGGGTTTGACAATTGATTTAATCTCAATTGTCAAGTGACAATTCACCTTTGACCAAGGTTGGTGGCAATTTGTTATTCAATATATATATATATATATATATATATATATATATATATATATATGAATATTAGGTTTTCAAATTTTCCTAATATCAACTCAAATAATTCACAATCAATCATATCTTCAAATCATTTAATGAAAAGGTAAAATGGTTGCATTGATACATAGGCGTACTCCTAACCTTGCTCTCTTTCCTTTCAAAAATTTAAAGTTATTTCAATTCCAAATTATATGAAGTGATTATATAGTATAAAATTCCCTTGGTTATATTTCATTCACTATAAAATCACTCAAGTTGGACTCACACAAGACAAAGTGTGTTATACACAATCAAGTACATATTTCTTTTCCTTTAAACTAGTAGTTTCATTAGTAGATTAAAGAGGGGGTAATGTAAACACTAAATATGAACTATATATCACATCAATATTGTATAAATGGAAATTATTTATTATGTCTTCACCATTCTGTTCTAAGATATTCATTATGCTAAAAGGCTTGCATCCACTATCTCTTGTGCCTATTTTTTATCTCTTAATTTGACCATATGTTATTATAATAAATATTATTTTTATGCTAAGAAAAAATATATAAACCTACTTATTATCATCCTCCACAAGTTTGGTACTTGTACCTATTTTTTGAGCTTCCTAGACACTTGTATCCCTACTATATGCCTACATCAATGCTAGTGTCATGTGCTAAACTAAGTGTCCAACACCCTAAAGTCATCAAATTATCAATTGTAATGTGTCTATATGGTTGGATTAAGTTATTTAAAGTGATATATTTCCAAAAGGGATTGGTATATATATAAGATAAATCCTTATTCATTACTCACCTAACATAAACCTAACACCTCACAAGGAAACCTACCAAAGTCATTCAATTAAGCATTCTATTAAGAAGAGATTCCCTATTATTTCCTATTTCAATATAAATCATAGGGATAACCCATATATAGGTCAGAAGTACCAAAGGAGCATTCCATGAGACATATTTTACAAGTTACGAGCTAGGTCACTCTATATACTTATTTATCACACATTGCATCCTTATGTACACACAATCCATTATGTAAGGGAGAAATACATAATTAAGAGGCCTTATTTAGATTTTTGGATATATAATTATTACTCATTAATAGAGGGGTCCTTGTGGTATCCCAAAACTATATGCCCACTAACCCATGTTTCACACAGTCATTCCAAAAGTGAGGTAAATAGGGTTTAATCATTTGACAAAGAGAAATAGCCTGAGTGTGAGATATGAACACAATATAGTAAATATAACATAAAACCTAGAAAGATCTAGGTGCCAACCAATGTTGTATACTAGACACATGCATCTGACTAAGACACTAAAATTAATGGAACTATCCAAGTTTGATGTAAGCATCCAAGGCCATATAATTTGATTTTACATAATTTGATGATTAATCTAGAGTCTAGATCCAACCTGTTCCATATAAAACCTACCCATGCATAATAAACCAACTAATTACTCTTGTTTCGAGTTCATTTCAATATAAATCAATTATTGTAATTTATATTTTTAGCATATCTCAACATTTAAATTTAGAATATTATTTATCTAATTTTATAATTAATTGGATTGATATAGATATTTTTATCATCATTGTGCTTATTAATTTATGTATTCTTATCCCTATACTATATTGACCCATCTTAATTTAGGGTAAAAAAATACAATGGGAGTCTAAATGCAAAATGAATCTATCTAGATTTGTGCAAAAACATAAAATAAGACACATATAAGAAAAATAATAACTATCAATGGTGGATGGACTTACTAATATAAATGGGTGACTAAGCAACCAAAAAATGGAACAATAAGACACATGTCAAGTAAATCCTCACTAAATCATATGCCATTAAAATCAAATTTAAATGGAAATACAATTGACATAGACCTTGATATATAATTAATTCCCATAGTTTAAATATTATAGCAATGAATTCAATGCTCATAGTTTATTTATCATCCCCAGTTCCACTCAACTACTATTTATAAAATAGATTAATTATACAAATAAAATTTATATCCCTATGTTACCTAAAAAATTCGTAATATAAAGTCTAAATAGGAAATTCATTAGGATAAGATAATGAACCCTAAAGATAATAATCTTACACCATCAATATTTTCTTAGGAAACAAGTAGAGTTTACATAATATACTTTTTTATCATAGTGACCTAGGTAACAAGTTACTCCATTATTTGGCTCTTTACAAAGAGATAGATAGGATCAAGATATATAATGATGAATAAGACTTGGTATGATCAGTACATGAATACGTATATGACTTGTTGGTCATTAAAATAATGAGAGTATACAAGGTGTTTATGAAACCAAATGTTTTTTTCTTGTATCAATCTTTTTCATAATTTGTTTATGGATGGAACATGAACTGATGATATATTCCTCAAGATCAATTCTAGGGAACATATAGGTTATATAGTTGAGATGGCCTTTGAGAAATAATATGGGCTCCCATAAAATGATATAACATATGAATTCTCAACCATTTTAGGTTTGCTCAAAAATAATATTGTTAGGGAGACACTCAATTCCTTGCTAAATGATTCCAATAATTTTATAAAAAAAATACTCTTCCCATCATGAAATTCAGTCTATGATTTAGGATAGTTATGTCCCTCACCAATAGAATACATGGTCATCATCCATAACATATGTAAATTATGGTTGGGTCCCTTTATTATAAATGATTCTAGATGATAGGAAAATACCTACCATTGGAGAGGTTATTAGTTATAATTTAAAAAAAACAAAGGATGTCCCAAAATAGGTTATACAATCATTTTTACATGTCATATTTATTACATATTTTTTATGCCACAGTCACCCCACTAGGGGAAGCTCCATGGAAACCAAGTGGTGTAGATGGTGGAATTTATGTTGATTTAAATATGTTCCAAATTCATAGGTTCATAGTTCATATATAAATAATTACAAATATCTTATACCCTTTAGTTTACAAGGCAATCAATCTAAACCTATGCCTAGAATATCAAAATAAATTAGAAGGTTGCTGAAGATATTGGGTAATAACTAGTATTACCTAGATAATATTTTTATCAAGATAGAAGGAAAATTTGTGGCCACTTTTAATCTCTCCAAGCATGTATCAAACAAATTAGTAGAGTTGGAGATAACTTTCCAATTATTTTAAAAGAGTGGATGTTAATTGTAAAGTAACTAGACTAGGGGTTTTACAAAAAATAACCTTGAGCATTATGAGGGAAAAACATAAGTATTGGAGCCAAATATTAGAAGCCTTAAAGCAAAAGAAAATAATTCATCCTTGACTTAATATAATTTATATATTTGGATACCAATGGTAGAGTAGTCTAGCATATAAGGAATTATAAAATAAGGTTAATTATTAATTATAGTCATATAGATTATTCATATTAACACATTTTCATGGATAAAAAAGATGATTTTTAAGTATTAACCAAAATTAATTAGATTATAATGACCATGGAGATCACCCAAAATCCCAATATGATCCTCACATAAATAAAAATAATGTAATTCTTACAAAGGATCCTTAAGAATATCTTATTGGAGAAACTAAAAATCAGTTAATAAGGAAGATAATTAGATATATTCCACCATAAAGACATCCTTAGCTATAGGAATATTCATTATATATGGGCACTTATTTGGTACCTCCAATTACAATAATGTTTTACATTGATTTAACCAACTATTGTGGCTCAATTGGAGAGAGCCTAAAGAACCCTCTCGAAGGGTGAAAATTGATACCATAATAGTTTCTTTTGTGACTCACAGGGAAGCATGCTTTCTATGATTGAGAACCCATACCATTTACCTTTTATAATCCATTGGGAATGGAGTCATAAGCTGGTTTTAATTGATACAAGACTTCCCCTCTACATAATTTCTTCTTGAAAAAATAAGGACCAAAAGGAAACAAAAAACACAATGTGCCCAAGGCACTTATTGAATGGAATACATAATAGAAAATAAATGTGCAAAAAGAACTTAGAGGAAAGTATAAAATATACCTACCCTAAACTAATCAATCATAATGGAACCTATACAAAACCATTGACTAGTTGTAAAAAATTCACTAATCTAATATGGTTTACATGCTTAAGGGTAGCAAACCAAAGATGGAAAAGGAGTGGATATTTAATATATTGGTGATGTAATTCTCCTAAAATAATAATAAAATAAAAATTACCTACCCAATTTTATTGATTAGGCATACAAGTATATTGGAGTGGATAGGCATGGTAATCTAGCTCATTTTGAAAGTCAACTTTATGCTCTAAATTAAGCACAACAAGTTATGGTTCTTCCTTGTCATCTTCTAATAAATATATGTACCTTATAAGACATCCTCTTATAAATAAAAATATTATGAAATCAGATTTTACCTCACTCTTTCACTTTGTTACTCCATCATTATGATCCTCAAGCACAATCATATCATAGTCTCCTTGGATAGGAACATAGCCTACTCCCAAGATATCAAACAAGTCCTTCAACTCCCTTTTACTTTCTAGTGTATGAAAGATGATCTTTAGTTGATTAATATATTTTAATTAAATCACATACTCATACTAAAATCTTTGTTCACCTTTAGAGTCCTCCTCTACACATAAAGTGGTAGCTCATCAAATTAGATCACCTGAGCACTCAAGATGTCTTCTTCATCAAACTCACTCAAGATTTCATATTATTTTTTAACTATAAATGAAGGTTGAATTAGCTGACCAAGGTCTAAAAAGACACATCTATCTTTCTCAAGGTTTGATTTACCTTCTTCTAGCTCTAATCCATTAGGTATATCTTCATTTGGTACCTCATCCTGAAGTGAACTAACCTCTAGTTCCTAATTCTGATCCTCTTCTTCATCTATGACTACAAAATCCTCCTCTATCCTTTATAGAATAGCTTATTTTTACAAGAGGGAGATGGTGGGAGGGTGAAAAAGTTCACCCTACTTACAACTTATGAGAGTATCCTTCCCACTAGGGACTTTGAATGGTTTCTTTTGTGGCTATTAAACTAGTTCCTGGGTTTCTTTAACTAACATCTCTTCCTTATAGAAACCTTTTTGAATTGAATTCCATGAGGGGAATGTGTAATAAACGACTACCTCTTATTAGTTTTGACTCTCTCCCTCTTTCATCATATTTAGCTCTAACTCTTTGATTTGACTATCTATATTGTCTTGGAATATATTCTCTTAAAGGTGGTTAGGGGATTCATGAAGATAAGGATCACAAGAAGGATAGTATGAGCTATAAGAGGATTCTTGAGGAAGACAAGTGAAATCTTGGGTCTCAACAATAGGCTACTCCATAACAATCCCCTTTTTTCTTTGAAGGCTTTCTTGGGTTGAATTCTAAGAAGGTAAGGTCTGAGGAACACATGGAGAACTTGGAACACTCAAAGGGTCACTTGGAGTGATCTTTTGGGGAAGAATGGATGGCATAAATGAGGGCTGAAGTGGTGTATATGAAGACACATGAGGTTGATGGAGTTGGACTTATTGTTATTCAAGGACTATTATCTTCTCATCAATGCTTTGAATGTAACCACTTACATCCATCATCTCACTTGAGAGGTTTTTTCAAATTTCTCCCTTAATAGGTGCCCATTTTTCTTTCATTAGCTATAATGCATTTCTTATGTCATGAATGGTATGATTAGGGATATCTTGACCATATCCCCTTTATGTATTAAGGTATATCATGTACCTTTTATAGCCTAATAAAATTTGATTCAAATGTGAAATGGATCAATTTAGGGAATAAATAGGGACATCTTGACCTTGAGAAGGCTGATGCACTAAAATTAAGAACCACTTGGGGTGAAGCCATAAACATTGTTTTAGATTGAGGTAAAAACAAGTTTTGAAGGGGCCCCAAAACCCTGAAACAAAGAGCTAAAAAAAGAACGTCTAAGCCCACAGGCTACACCTAAAAAACACTACAATGAAGTAGCAAAAACAGGGTTTAAATGGACCTGAAACCATTAGAGACACATCCGGTCAAAACCCAGAAACAAAAATCTGGTAGCACAACAAACAAAAGATAACAAAAGGAGAAGAAAGATCAGAACTAGTTTCAAAACCAAAAAGAAGGACCAGATTGTTCATCCAGTTTTAGTATCAAGTTCATGGCTTCTTTTCCTTTCAAAGCATTTTCTTGGGTGGTAACCTCCAGCAAAGCTCCTTTTTGTGTATCTTTCTTTTTGGAACTTTGCCTTGTCCTTTTGCTGGGATCCTCTAGTGCTTTGGTCTCCTCATTGGCACGTTTACCTATATTGATAGCAGCTGCACAAATGTTGGACATTACTTCCTCCATTTTCTTTTTGTTGTCCTTTATTAGTTCCTAGAGGTTGTTTTCGTAAGCTTTGAGCTTGACAGGGATCTCGCTTAACTGATTTTCCATGTTGTTTACTTTGTTCCAAGCAGCTTTCAGAGAATCTTCCAAAGTTTCCACTTTTCTCTTGAGATCAATGATCTCCCTACACAACCAGGAATCAAATTGGGAAGAAGACTCAGCTTTACAGTTAACCCAGGTCATAGGAGTGTGAATTTCATCATTCTGATTCTTCCCTCTCCAATTCTCAGACTTTTTATTGGGGCTATTCCTGGCTTCTTCAAAGAAGTCTTCTTGACTCTTTTGTTCCTGCTCATTGATTCCAATTTGAATTTCCATCTCCATTTTTTGAATATCATCCTCGACAAAAATTTCCTTTTCATTCTTAGAAGTTGGGTCCTCACCAGGATCTTCCTGGACAATATCATCCTCTGACACTTTCTGGTTTTCCTCCGTCTCTTCTGTTTTGATAGCAAAATCCTCCTCTGTATTGACTTTATCTTTTTCAATTTCCTCAGACCCTTCTTCATCATTACTAGAGTTGGTGTCCCAGCTCTCAGTTCCTTCTTCATCCTCCAGTTTTTCCTTCTCGAGTTCTTCAATTCTCTCCCAACCCCTTTCTTCTTCTACATTCTATTTATTAGGACTAGGGGTCTTAATTTTGCCTCTCCTACTTACATTTTCATTCTTTTTATTTCCTGGTAGCTTATTTTTCCCTTGTTTGGGATACTTAACTAGTGCCCTATTCTTGTAATAGCCTTCAATAAGTAGAATAAGGCCTTCGTGAAGAATAGTGCGCAAATCCTTTTTCCTATGAGCGTAAAGGCTTTGGATCAGGGAGTAGCGAAGATAGAAAGGAAAAGACAAACTAACCTTATGCCTGAAGTGGTTGAGGAAGACAAAATGGAACTTATGCACTCGTTTGCTTCTTCCGTCCATAAACATTGTTAATATGATATGAAGGATGTTAAATGTTAAGGCAAAGAATAAGCATATTGATCAAAAGAGTGATGGTACATACCAAATAATGATGATTAGGCACCTAAGTTACTTACAACTAGAAGATTTGATTCGGAGTTTCCATTGATGTTTGAACACTTGCCTCCAAAGGCTGATTGGATGAAGAGAACATCAAAACTCTTCACTAGTGAACAATGTAGTAATTCCCACTGGGCATGCTAAAAAATGTTGTGGAATCAATTTTCACCCTTAGAGAGGGTTCTTCAGGCTCTCTACAATTGATCCATAATATGGGAAAAACCTAAGGCTATGGGTATACTATAATAGGGTTGAACCTCCAAAAAAGGTTGGATTTCTCTTGATGAATCACCTAAACTAATGCTACTTCAGGGAAAAGGGTTAGAAATGGGAAAAGGGATCCTAATAAAGTTAACAGGGTGATGCACCAAATAAAAATGGAAAAATATCATAAGCTTAAACCCACACTAGATCAACACAAGACAATGCTAGCTTACACAACCTCAAAATCATGCTAATTTCATAAGTATTTCATAGACTAGGTTTAGGAAGCAATGAATGTTAAAAAAAGGGTTCTAAGACTCACTGATAGCTTACATCAATGGTAAAAATAACACTAATATAGACCTATAGACAACTTGAAAACACCCTAAAAGAGGTCAAAAAGGAGGATAATGGATGAAGATGATTTTCTTTCACATAATGCCATCATGTAGAACTTACTCAACATAGATCCAAAGTAATAAATAGGTAAATAAAGTATATTTTTACTTCAATATATATTTGTTAAATATTTTTTATAGGGTTTAGTCTTATCAAAATGATCATATTTTTAAATATCTCAAAGAGTCCCTTATACTCCCAAAAATGAGCATCCTTACAAATGAGAAAGAATGTTTGATATATAAAAAGGGGAAGAGAGAAAAGAGGGAGCACATTAACTAATAACAATCAATGAGATACCCATTTAAATGAATGCTTCACCACCTTTAATCCAATAAAAACTGATCCTTCATTGATAAATTATCCTACATTATCTCCAAAAGTCTTCTAGCTTTCTCATTGGCTAAAAAATATGCACTAGAAGACAAGAATCTATTTTATAGATGATGAGTCATGATCCTTTCAAGGAAGAAAGATCCTTAATATTTTAACAATAATTAAATTTTATAATATGATATAACCAATCGTAAAATCCCTTTTCTTTATTTTATATGCCATCTCCCACTTGACTTATGAAGAAAAAATCTTCATATCTTGAATCTGACAAAGCCATGCTATGTCTACTTTGAGTGATGGTAAGTACCTACTTGTCAAGGATCTAGATATATCAAATATGAGACACCTATTAATAACCTTTAAAATACCCCATTTCATTATCTAAGTATAGGTTTACTATATATGAAAACCAATCTCCTTTATTAGTTTTCCTATAGTTTTCCTATCGATGAAAAGCCTATAGGCCATGTAGCTTTGTTCTTGATCCCTATTTAATAGCTAGCTTCCCATATTTGATCTCTACTAGGCCTATAAAGACCCATTTTTTATTTTGAGCATTATGAAAGCTAAGAATTCACTATTTTCATAGATATTCTTTAAAAATCAATGATCATAGTCGTGAAACAATTTTGAAACCTTAAAAGATGGGCTCTGTAAGTTCTAAATCTTTGAACCAAAGGTTGAGACTATGATTTAATACTGATATAGCTTCATCAATGATAACCCCTGAATGTATGACTATGTCCCATGTTTAATGGATGATTAAATAAGCTTTAATGGTGATATATACCTTTTGAAACATTTCTTTGGTTTGACCTCTACTCGAAGTCTCATGTCTATGAATTTTAATATTGACCATCAATCTTGATCTTGGCCTTCTCAAATTGTGTCATCTATTATATTTTCATTTGGTCTTCATGTTCCTAATAAATATTTTACCTCTTTCTCACCATCAATATACTTTGGTATGAATGAGTGTGATCCATAGATATTCTACCAGTCTAATGTAGTTGAGACCCATGAAAGCTTATCATTTATCTTCAAGATTCACTAACTTATTGACCCATTGCTCATTGTTATATCTTCTTTGTACAATTACATGTACACCATAAATATTCTTAGACCCAATATATTTATTAATTTAGGCACACAATTAGATCTCTATTTAGGTACCCGAGATCTTAACACTTATCATTGATGCATTTATGTTGACCTTTTGACTTGATGGTCACCATTGATCTTTGATGTAAGATCAATTGTGCTCTATTAGATCTTTGGGACCCACTAATATATGTCATATTTCCTCTCACCATTAGATTTGATATTATCTCCCAATATTTGGACACTTTTTAGCTCTATGTTTAACCTAGGAACATTTAAATTTAAATGGATATTTTCCATAGCTTTAACTTGGTGTTCCCACACATGTTTCACTTTGCAAGTCTAACTTTGAAGCTTTATATCTTGAGATAACAAGTTCATCAAGACATGAAATTTTCATAGGATGTTTAAGGTATGAAAAAAATCATGTTTGTTCAATATTTTGGCTTGAAAGGCTCACCAAATACAATTATTAATTATGTAATCAGATTGATCTATTTGTTTATGCATGACATGTTGATGACAATCTAGCTCTTTTATGCTTTTACTAGAACTTTTAAGGCTCAAAATGAGTTTTTAAGACCTGTGAAAGTTGCTTTATGTCCATGAAGGTCATGATAACCATGAAAACCTACTGATCCTTCTTCCCTTGCAACTCTAGACCTATTTCAAGACTTGATTCTCAAATATCAACAAATTTAACTTTAAGCTTGATTAAAGTGTTTAAAAAGATTTATAAGTAATATGAGATATTTTGACCACTCATTCCATCCATAACTCTACTCAACTCATCCATTTAGGTAGAATTTTTGTGTGTGGGCCAAAATTGGCCAATACCAACTTAGTCACATTCATCAATGTAATCATTTATGGTAAACAAGACTTCTTCATTTATAATGATTACCTAGAACAAACCTTCAATAGACATTCAATCTAAGAAGACACTACCTAAATTATTCAGGTCCCATGTAGTTACAATGGAAGAGATACCTCCTCCACATATAAAAACACCATTGAATTTAATACATTTATATTCAAAAATAGAATCTATCGAAGAAAACTTAGTAGATATAGGTACTATAGATGAACATCCAATAAAAAAGAAGAATATGATAAAAAAATATCAATTACCATATGATGTTTTTTAGAAGACATCTCTATAGGTACATTTTTTAGCTTATGATTCTAGTCCTCTTCATATATACGACATAGAGCAAGAGATAACTAGGACACAAGAACATGATATTGTGGCAGGCAAAGAGAAAACATTACTCACCACAACACATACTCCTCTAGCTTAAATAATAATTAATTGTGGTTTAAATAGTCTAGTTATAAATATAATATCTAATACACAAGTCATAGCTCATATTTCCTCTATTTTAAATGTCCTTCCAATTATGACAACCATGTTGATACTCCATAACTCACATTACCATTAGATTCTTTGGGTATTTATACTCTTTTTCCCATTACTTATAATATTCCCACAATAATAATACCTAATATTTCATTTAATAAATTGGCTAGTACCATTTCTACCCCCATGAATAATAATGGTTTTCTTGTCCCACGTGCAATATTTCCTCAATTATTGAAAATTTGACATAGGCTACATGTAACAACCTTAATATATAATAAACCCTCAAGGACCTATTCTTATTAATCCTAAACTAATTCATTCTAAGGAATTAGTTTCCTAATCATTATTTGGTCCATTCCATAGCCATTCATCCACTCAGATATGATCCACTATTCCTTAAACTAGATAAACATAGTCCTCTTTTATTACAACTATTAAATAGTCTTATAATATATTCAAATGAATTATTTAGACTCCACCTAAAATTAAGGTTTGTGGTGAGAATATGATTCATCCCCCATTTCATACATTTCTTTCACCTACTCCTCCATCACTAATGGGACCACCATCAAAAGTTTCATCCATTTCCACCTCATCTCAAGAGATTGTGTTTGACACTATATTAGTCCTAACCATGCCATCGATGTAATAATTACAAATAGAGAAATAATATAGAAAATAGTTGGTGCTTATTGGACCACCCAAGATAAGCTTATAAATTGATGAAACTAATAACAAGATGAAAATGATCAGAAAGAGGAAAATGACAAGTGATAACAAGGAAATTAAATGTAAAATAGAAGAAAAATTATTCATCTTAACAGAGAGGATAAAAGATCAACATGGTGAGCATGATGAGTTTGAGGAAGACCCTATATTTATGGTAGATGACATAAGGGAGAGTGATAAATAAAATGTTTCATGGCATACAATAGGAAATTAGGAGGTTGAAGTATTAAAATAAGATTAAAACCCCAAAAGATATTCTAAAACAACTATAAAACTCTATTTAGTCAGTGTATAACTTGGTATGTTATATCCATTAATCATGAGTAGAGTCCCAACCACAATGGCATAGGGTGGTTAAATTTTGTGAAGCATTAAATATATTATATGACAAATTATATATAGTAGTAAAGGAAATTAGGGAGAAATTTCACCCAATGTTGAATCTATTAACACTCCCAATATTAGTTTGGTTCAAAATTATGTGAACAATATAATAGATAATGTTATGAAGTGGCACTTAATAGTGAAAGAGTAAGTTAAATAGTTAACTAGCCAGTAACACCAAGCCACAAATTTGATTAGAGACATGTGTATATCCTCTATATATACCCCATAGGGGTAGATAATCAACATGATGTTATTAAACACCTTGATTCAAACCTCTATTGACCATTACAAAGCAAAGGTTGAGAATACAATTGATGGAAGTAGTGATCAAATTGTCCAATTATTCACATTTTCTAAGGATAACATAGACCATACACATGAATTAGACAAACCATTTTATTATTCAATGGGTTCACACATAAAATTAATGGAAAATATTATTGTTTTATTCAAAATTCCCATTATAAATATTGAAATAATTGAATTGGACTTTGTATCATGTGATAATGCTTATAATAAAAAGGAACAAAAATAATTGGCTCCTCAAATAGAGGCTTCAAAAATTCAAACAACATTTGTAGCAACATCGGTTACTACCACAATAACTAGTTCTTATACAATCAATGCCAAGTCATTAACTCCTACTTTTGGAACACATAGTCCCAAGATAACAACTAAAGTTCATTTAAGTTCAAGTTTAACTATGACATATAACACCATTTGGACATCATAATATAATTTTGAAGTATATTTTTGGCATAATTATTTATATCTTTTCTTCATTAGTAAGTAAAATTTTGTACATGTATAAATAAAAAACTAAATTAAGATTGAGATCTATTTTTAGTATTTTTTTACATAAAATAACATTCTAAGGATGAGGTGGTGCCCATATAGATCTATATATACATTATTCTTATACATTGTAAAAGGAAAGAGAAATTTTGAAAGTAATGCAAGTAGAGAAAGTTTTCTACAACTATTATGTGACTTTGTGTAAATATGTTGTCTCTTACAACTTTATATATTTCATTGAGGAATTTACATTAAGTTAATATATATATAGTAAGCTTAGTGTGTGTTATTTTTAGGGGTACTATTGAATTTTTTTTTCTTGTAATTTTTTTGGTTATATATCATACTTAATACTTTTTTAGTGGTATTGGATATGCATATCAATCTATTAATAACATCTTTCATTTTAATCAATGAATCTTTATACAATTATTTCATTATTATCTTTACTATGTTTGTTTACATTTTTATACTTTCACCCAATCCACAATAGACATTACTTTGTGTTATATGCTTGGAATAAAATAGTAACTTACCTTAGAAGGGTTTAATCTCCAATTAGATCATAGGACCCCTTATTTTTTTACCTCACCCCTCCCTCTTATATTTTTTGTACATATGCACCTTATTTTAGATCCATCCATCCACCTCAATTACATTTTGACCAATACACCCCATTTTTAAAATGTCAAATGAGGACTCAATTTAAGATGAAAATACCATGTGCATGTCTTATTGTAAAATTAATTAGTCCTAGCCTAAGCCTAGATTCATTAGCTAAAGTCTAATTAAAAATTAAGATTTTTGTTGAATTTTTATCATAAGTATTTAATTTATAGATCTAAGTTTTATTTGAATAACATCTTGATTTGATTATAGACTAATCGATTTAATTTATATTCATCCAAGGTTATTAGATACATTAAGGATTTTTCTAGATTTGAAGGGAAAATTGTCTAAATCCTACTTGATCTTGTTGAAGGACAAATTATCTAAATCCTACTTGATCTTGATCAGATTGGTTTTCATACTTAGTTATTTCTACAAAAATCTCTCTTTCCCACATGTATCTTTCAAACATAAACATTCATAAAATTTAATAAGGGTTATTTATTTTGATCTATAATGGATAAGTACCAAGTGATTGATATTGTGAAACAAGCCTTCCTTTAACTTTCTCATAGAAGAATTTTAAAATGACTATACGTTTATATCGACATGTACTCAAGTTTATGATATTTTGACACTTTTCATGATCCAACTTACCCATAGACAAAGAACATAGGAATAGTCATCAAAGTTCCATAGGAATTTGGATAAATGAGATCACACCACATATCATGATCTTAATTACCCATTACCTAAGCAACAAACACAGTTCATAGGTTGATCTAGGCAAGCAAATGAGTGAAGACTATCCATGTGGCACCATCCCAATTATCTACAAAAAATTAGTGAAGTGATAAAGTGTTGGGTTTCCCAAAGAATCTAGATGATTGAGGACCATACACATGTATTCATGAAATTCATACACTAATCATGCAAAAAATTAACCAAGGAAAAGACCCTTCAAGTATTGTGATCAACATGATTTCACCACATGTATCAATCTTGTTCATCTACAACAATACATAAAAATGGTTAAGGCCTAGGAGAGCCAAATGAATGAGTGGATGCCATGTGGTTATTTTTAAAAAAAAAAATTTACTAGAGGTATTATAGATATCAAATATCTAAGAGAGCTTGGTGAATGATTGGATGCCACATGGAACTTTTTAGACTTATCAGTCTCTTAGGGGTGTTAAATCCATTAGAGCCTTAGGAGAGCCCAATGAATGATGAGATACCACATAGAATTTATTAGAATTATTAGTATCTTGGAGGTGTAAAATATATCAGAGCCTTGAGAGAGTCTAATGAATGTGTGGATGTCATGTAGATTCTATCAGAATTATTAGTCTCTTAGGGGCATCAGAGTTATCATTATCCTGGGAGATCTTGTTGACCACAAGTCAAAATGGGTCAATCCCATATAGTAAAAAAATTTATATAGGGGTATATTATAATGACACAGGGTGTTTCATAGTCTATTTAATGTCATTTCATATGTTTCTAGACTTGGTCATGGTCACATTTAGTCCTTATCTCATTTAATGTCATTTAGAGGTCATACATGGGTACTTTATGAAGGTGGTATAGTATTAAAGATGTCCATGTGTTATAAAATTCCTTCCAAAATCCAATGTGTCATATTTATTTTCAATAATTTTAGGACTAACTAAATTTTTTAGGTTTTTAAATAAAAATCAAGAAAGTAAGTAGAAAAGGAGTTTCAAAGGTTGTACAACCTACGAAAGAGAGTGGTATGTGGGATAAGATTTTTGAATGGATATTAAACTTAATAAAACTAATTTTAATTATTTTAATTATTTTTAGGTGAAATTTTTTGGATAAAACCATTCTACTCTTCTATCACTCCACTATGCACATGAAATTAGTCAATAAGTTTTTTGATAGTATGGCCAATAGGATAAGTTTCAGGTAAAATAAATTTGGTGGGTAATATTAAACTTGGTAAGATTAACCTTCATGTTTTTTATTTCAAATAATGGTGGTTTATACATTATGAAACATATTTAACAAGTTGACTATGTTTTTCTACTTGTTATTTCCCACACCTTATAGGTTTTGCTCCTGTTTGAGCTACTCCATATAGATCAATTGATTAATTTTATTATATAATATTTTTAATACATTATATAATGTTATACATGATTTTTTTCATAATTTTAAGTGAATATATATGTTAGATAGCTTAGATCACAAGAATATGTCATAAATGGAGGTTGTAGTTAGGTTTCACTACTTGTAGAAGGTTTGGTTGCCTAAAAGGGTCTCATATGAATGTTATATAATTTTATTCATATTTTAATGTCAAAATAATCCCCTTTTTTCCATTATTGGTCTTACAAGTTCATGTATTGATCAAACATTCAGTCAATGCAATATGTATACATAGTCATATACTTGGGATATGCACCTATAGGTGCTTACATAAATATATCATATTAAAATGTTTTTGAAACCTATTTAAATCCTTTAAATGATTAAAACATAAATTTTAGTGCCTTGAAAGAGTATATGGTTGATTTAAAGTCTAGACATTCCATGCACATGGCCCATGTCCATACTCACTATCTTGTAGGCATAAATGCACATATACAAGTGCTCTCATGAGAATTTTATGTTGGAAGGGTAGTTTTTAAACTTATTTAAATCATTAAAATTTTTAAGGATGCATTGAGAGACTTTGAGAGGGTTTAAACTTCATTTAATTATCACATATCATGCTTACTACCTATACCCACATTCACTACCTACATACATAAATGCACACCTATAAGTGGCCCCATAGAGAGTTGAAGTGTTGTATGGTGGATATTAAAATAGGTTTTGATGCCTTAATAATGTTTAAATAAGATTTATATTCCTTTAACGTCTATTTTAAGGTCACATTCTATGTATATTCTATATGTTACCTTCACTACCTTATATGCTACTATGTGTGTCTCTAAAGGCTACCACAAAGACCTAAGCATGTTAATATAGGATTTTAACATGTTTTGAGGTTCCAATAAATGTTTTGGGGGTTAGATATAATTTTTTAGTCATGATAAAATCATTGGTAGAGTAGGCAAGTTCAAGAAACCAACTTGCATTTTAAAGGGACTATGTTAGGGATAAGTTCCCTTAAACACCAAAATAGAGCCCTCACCATTTTTATTGGATATCACATAGTAATTTTTCATAGAGTTATGAAAAATCCAAATGCATCTAATTTATAGACATATTCTAGGAAAATACCCATTCAAAAAGGAATGGGTGGGTGACTATATGAGAGTAAAGTTTGAAGGCCTCAAAGTTGAAAATTTATTCACCAAGGTTTGGTAGTGATCTATAGGATTTGAGTATCAAATGAACTTCACACCCAAAGTTTTAATGCAAGATCATGTATATGTATGTAAAGTGCTTTTAAAAAATTTAAAATCACATCAATGCTTCAAATGGAATCAATGACGGTTGGAATACTATATTTTTGACCCTATGCACACCTATAGGTGTGCTTGACCCCAATATAACTTGTCCATAGTTGATTTTAAACTCCTATAGGTTTATAATGTGAACCTAGACATGGAAATACAAATAATTGATAGTGTAAGCTACCTCAAAGGGCCATAAAAGAATAATAAACCATGTGGCATAGGTTTTAAAGATGATATTCACCTAAGAAACTTCCTTTTTGCTCTAAGATAGTCAACTATAGTTGACTTTGTATACAATGATCTAAGAACATGATTGCCTTAGGGTTAACATAACATGGATATAGTTAGAACAAGTATAAATGGTTTTAAAATACATTAGAAACCTTAAGGAAATACTGAGGTAATATATTAAATATTCACCCATGTAATATTCACCTACAAGTGCCTCTTCCAAATAGAAAACATAGTTAGTAGTCTAATCAAGGTAGGTGTGAGGTGTTTGGCAAAGTTAGAGTGTCAAGTGAGGTAAAAGCACATTCATCATAGTTGGAATAGTATCATGAGGATCTTACCAAATGGATATAATGTAGAGAAAGTTTTTAATAAGATATCCTATAATCCATTTTCAAGACCCTATACAATCCATTTTATCACAATTTATCTTTAAGAGTTTGAAGGATTGGAAGTCCTAACAATGTGATCAAGATCTATAAAGTTTCATAGATAATCTCCATCACTTGGATAAGCTCAAAAAATAATCCATTTTATTATGAAAATAGTGTTGATTATTCTAATAAACCACATGTGCTCTTAGTGTTTAAATAATACTTCTCATTTTAGAATTTGAAAATTCAAGGCATGAGTTGTAAGTTTCAATAATCTAGTTGCCTAGGTGAAATAACAATAGATCAAGATAAACTATTCCATAATATTTATATAATTTAGTGATTGGGAGCCACCTTGGTATATTCTTCATGAATTTCTAAGAATATATGTTAATGCTTAGTGAATTATGCTCTAGATTTAAGATACAAAATAATCTAAATGGATATTTATAATGAAGCTAAAACTAAAATGATCTTGTGGTAAAAAAGGAGCAAAGATAAGGGTAAGGTAGAAAATAAAGAATGATTACCAATTTTATCCTTAAACATTATGACAAAGAATCCATTTAAACTAAGTATGTATTCAAATAGATATATAATGTAAAACAACCTAAGCTCAAATTCCATTATATACCAAGTCATTTTCAAAGGATAGTGTGAAGAATCACAAGTAAGAACTAGTTATTCTTTAACTATTTACTACTATCTATTAGATAACACATATACATCTGAAAATAAAGTAAAATAAAAATGAAGGAGAACAAAATATCTTATAGCTAATCTAGTAGGTTGCACAAATTAGAAACCCTATGATTATGAGGATACAACTTATAATTATAAGACACCATTCAAATTCAAGACCTTAACTAGTAATTGAGATAAAAGCTAAAAATGATAATTAACACATCAAACATGGATAATCTTTGTAGAATTCCTTTGATTCTATTAATTACTTCAAATTATACAAATTTTCTCAAAAACCTCTCTTTTACAAATGGTAATACATGACTTTATAGGAAGATTAGGCAGCATACCATTTAATAAAAAGATATATGTGTACAAGGATAAGGACATCTATCCTTACAAGTTATAAAATACAAGTGCTTTTCATAATCATACTGACCTAGATGCAAGTATGCTAACAAACTAACATATGCCTTTACAATGGAATATTCTATTTGAAATTGTTACAAAATTCAATAAAATAATTTTTTTTTCTAATTAGCTGGTGGGGCCTCTAATTATCATTATTGGAGGATGCTCATGAATTTATCATGTTGCTCATTAATTAGTTCTAGTTCCACAATAAGCTTCATGGTCTACTCCTCTTATTGATCCACCAAGTCATAAAATTCTATGTCATTCCTATACATGGCCTCTTTAATGCTTCAAGTTTCTTTTATCCTTTCCCCTACATTGAATATCATGTCCAAAATTTTTCTGTTATCAGCCCCATATTTGCCTTCGCCTTTTCCTTTAATTTCCTAGGTTACCAAAGTAGCCCTATGTTTGAATTACTCATCACTTATGATCCTAAAGGAATTCGGTTGTGCAAGCTCTATAATTATTGTCCAAAAAAGTTTCTTAATTCTTGTAATTAGTACCTTATCCTCTTTTAGGACCCATTCCACACCAATATGCCATGCACTTAAACTTTGAAGCTTTAAAATCACAATCCCCATAATTTTACTTAAATTTCCTAAATTGATGGTCTTGAAGTTTGGGATCTATTTATTTGCTTGAATGCTGAGGAGTTGGGAAATTTTGTCTTCTAAGGCCTACCACTAGGTGACTAAACTCTTGGCTAGTACACACTACCCTTATAATTCACTTTGCCTTTGTTTCATTGACTTAAGTGCCTCAAACATGCCACAAAATGACTCATCAAGCATTTTGGTCATTATATCTAGCACTGATTAATTTCCTATGTTTGCAAGTTTTCTTTCTCCTTTTGTAAATTTTGGATCTTTTACTTCAAACCCTAGACTCCAAATTTAGCTTGTGATGATTGGGCCTTAATCAGACTTTCCACATCTTATTCATGAATGGTAGCCTCACCTAGTCATCATCCTCTCATAAGAGTTAATCCTATAAATGGTTCCACCTTTTGAAAGCTGAATTCTACTATCCCAACCATAGCTATCCTAGTTTTTATTCTCTCCAACCCAACTATTTTATTGTTAAAATAGATGATAGTAACTAGCTCCTTTAATTTGGGATGTTCTGCGATCTCCACACCTGAGCTAATAGATTCTCCTAAAGCATCTATATTCTTGACTTCTAGTCCTTAAACAACCATAATTCTCCTTTCTTCCTACTCCTTTAATATATCCCTTATTCAAGGATTCATATCATCTTGTATTTCAACATCAATAAACCTCATAATAGCCCAAGAATGAGAGAGAGAGAGAGAGAGATGAGATCATTTACAATTTTCCATAGATGAACCAGTCAAGAATGACTAGTCCATGAATTGGGAACTTGTCACCGAATAGATTGACTTCACTAGTGGGATCAATGAATTTCAATCTTGGTATCTTATTTGGTCCCATATGGACCAGTGCTAGCTCTACCTTCTTCTTCTTCTTCTTCTTCTTCTCATGGGATGATATTGTGATAAGCTCTTTTCTTGTATCTTCTTTGGGCTTTCATTCCTTATCAAAGTCATAGTCTTCTACAATTTCCTTGAGGGCACCCTTAAGCATCTCCACTATCTCTAAGGCTATCATGTCTAGGTATTGAATTGGGGAAGGTGGACTTTGTGGGAGTGCTAAGGATGGGGTCCCCTTTCTAGGCATCTCTTCCAATTTCACCTCTCTCACTTCTCCTTGCCCTTACTTTGTTCACCTTGAACTTTCCCAACTTATTTTTAGGGTTGTGACTGCTCTACTTGAGGCAGCTCATGGGCTATTCTAGATGGCCTAGGTAGTAAGTGATATTGTAAAGGATGAATTTGACATGTTTCCCTAGATGACTTGTTATCCTTGATTAACCTATGTTCAAGATTAATGTTATGGCCTTGTACCCTAGATAATACCTCCTCATAGTTCTTAGCCTTAATATATATGGTGTCATAGACACTAAGTTAATGTACATATTTTGGCTTTGGAAGCTTCTTGTCCCTTAGATGCTAACCTACTATGTTCTTTGGATCCCACATCTAAAGTTCATCTAGCTAGAAGCCAAATGAATACTTATGTGTAGACATGATCTCCACATATTTCTAGTATTTTATTATGGTTTTCCTAATATTCAAGGGGAAGGGGCAGAGTAAACCCTTCTTTTATTTTTAAGTCATATCAGTCCCATGGATGAGCTAGGAGGTAATTTCCTACTCTTTAGGCTTATTTAGAACATATACAAGTAGCCTGTAAGGTTGGGACATGATTCCTTCTATCCTAATGATTATACAATTAGGGTAGTACCATATGTCCCCTATCATTTCAACATACTTCCTATTGAGGAGATGGAGTCTAGCCATGGGAACACCTATGATGGCCTCCACTATATATGGATAAATGCAATCATAAATAACCTGCATGTGACTCATGTACTTGAAGATGTGTAGTTTGGAATAGTAATGTGAAATGGTTGTCTTGCCCTCTAGGTATTAGCTCCTAATCCTAGGAAAGGTGACTGAGGCAAGGAAGGCATCAAGTAGGTATGAGATCATAAAGAATTTCTTTGAGGTCTTTCTTCTAATGGCATTAAATTATTTAGCTAGGAAAATGTTAATTAAGTATCCAATTTTAGGGGTAAGTTTCTCCTCCACCATGTAGTACACATATGGGAACCATATCTTATTCACATAAGTAGTTGAAGGGTAACCATAGGCTCGGTTCAAAAGGATAATTGTTACCCTAATGTCCTCTATAAATTGGATGATAAGGATATTGTCCTCAAGTTTTCTAAATATATGAGGTCCTTGGTGCAATTAGGGTCTAAGGATAGAGTCTAGAACATGGTTATTGGTCCACTCTTGGATTTTAGAAAAGTCCACATGGGGGAGAGGGAGCTTATAATACTTATCAAAATTAATAATGGAAATTTAGGCTACCCTTTTTGAGTTCCCCTATCTAACGATCCATTCATTATATATTCTATAATCAATAAATATGGGGGCAAGTACATCAATACAATGTAATACCTTTGGTTTTATCATGGCATGATGAAGGCTAGCCATTTAGATTGTAACTAGGTTATAGTGTCACCTACTCATGGTGGCATTCCTCTATTCCTCTTGTGAAATGGGTTTTATTCTTATATCATGAAGAAGAGCTTAGACCAATTCCTAATGCCCTAGATGTTTAATGTTGTGATGTCCAATTTGGTATCTTTGAATATCTAGCCCTCATTATATGTTATCAAATAGAGATCAGTCTCTTCCTTTAATTGTTGCCTACTAGGTATCATGGTCTCTGTCTTTGCTAATTATTCACAATAGATTATAGACAATATCTATGAAAACTTTATTCCACCTAAAAAATATAATTAATTTCTCCTTTGATCAAATTTTAACAAATTGATTTCATTTGGGTCACTTTTATATAGGGTTTAGGGTTTTGGAGCTTTAATGGTAGAATATATCTAGTCCTTGACTTATAGATGACTTAAATTTGGTTTGGACCTTTTCCTTTATATCTGTGTCTTTTAAATCCCACAAGATCTCAAATTTTATCCTTTTTGCTTGCATGGTGCTTATGTGGCATTGGTCTAGACCTTTCACTATATTTTTCATAAAAGCCATTTGAACACTAGCCATTGGTATTTAAAATACCTTCTTCATTTTGCACCATAGGATCAAAATCTTGGATTAGCACAATCCATTGATTATAATTTGGGCACTTGGCTATGATTGGGTATTTCTATTACAAACCTCATGGTCATGACACTTGTCATGTTTATACATCTTCTTTGTGCTTTGTATTTTTGGTTAATCACTCATCAAATGAGTATTGGACATATGGTGAGCTTATAGGCCTTTGAAAAGTCATTGAAACCTTCATGTCATTGTCTCAAATCCCATGATGGGGCATGAACTATTGATCTAAAAAAATACCCAAATATTAATTTAATACATTATTAAAGTTATGATTTTGACTTAAGTTCCTAATTTATAACAAAGGTGTGAGGGTCTAAGTAGTTTAAACCACCACATATGAAAATATTTAGTCATCATATAATCTAAATGACAAGGACCTCCATTTTAAAATAAGACTTAGCATAAACTCATAGTTTAAGGTTCATGATTTTTTAAACAAAATGTCATGAGGACCCTTCTATATAAATTTAGAGTAAGTATTTAGATCATAATACCATTTACATATTTTTTAGGTTGAAGACTCCCATTTTTGAGAATATTTTGAGTATTTCCTTTAGATTATAAAGCCATTTTTGAGTTATTCAAATAAGATTTTGGAATGCCATTTGACCCTAAGTAAGATATTTCATCAAATTAAAATTGATGGTATTGAAGATGTTAAATACACCCTCATGGGCATCAATTGATGGTCAAGTGGATGTCAAGTTTAAGATAATGAAACTTTAATTTTAATGGGCTTAAAGTTAATGCTCACACATGCATCAAGTTCATCTTTTGTATGTTTTAATAATGATCACATGAATGCCAATGTTAAGTTCATTAAAATCTTTAGGGCTAAATGCAAGGATGCCACTTGGAATTTCTATGGGGATTCCTAGGGTCTTGGTGTTAATTCACTCAATTGGATCAAATGTCATGATAAAGTGACAACCATATGATCTTGATCTAGGGACTTGCTTTTGATTAGCTATCATGTCAGGTGGGCCCTTTTCATTTTTAATCCTCAAATGCAATGGCACCACATGTCTATATTTTGGGTCTCCTATATCCCTTTGATTTTTTAATTATTCTTTGCTCCATCTGATTAGGTCATAGAGAGTAAACATGGACCATCAGATCACCAAATATGTATGTTATTTAAGTCAATGTTTAGGTTATACTCACCCCATTAGATCAAATTCCATGATAAATCAATAGTTGTAAGATCCTACAAGATGAAACGAATTACAATTAGGACCATGGAGACATAAAATACTTTGGATTAAGGCATTAAAACTAAGGTCATGATTATATTAATAAATACATTGGGTCCTTATTATTAAAACCTTAGGCTAAGTTGGGAAATATTAAAAGGACCCTGTAAGATGACATTAGTTAGGCCATCAAGAACTTTAGAAAAGGGGGAAAACAAAGGGGGCCAAGTTTTTAGATAAGTTATGTTAAAAATGTGACTAAGCCTAGAATATGCATTTTATACTCAAGTACATAAATGAATTTTAACATAGTTCCTATCAATTTGGTTCCCACCTTTATTAAACTTTGAATTAAGGGTTTGCTAGGGTTTTGCAATATAGAATTCTCAAGAACACATACTATGGAACCTGTAACTAAAACATGAATGAATCTCATTAATGATATTAGTCTAAATCAAATCAAATAAAAACCACATAAGCCTACCTTTTAACAAAGTGAATGACCTTAACATTTTATAAAATACCTTGACATGCTAAAATTTACATGTTTTATTCTAAGGCTTTCTCAAGGGTTCCAATTCAAAAAATTGGGGTATGTTGGTCCCAAAAAATGGTGACTCATGGGGGAAACATAGAAATATGTTAGAACCTAGGGAGTCTCATCAGATAAATAATTAGGTCATCCACTTCATTTGATCAATATAATCATCTAGACCAAGTCATAGTTGAAATAATTCTTTCACTTTTGGTTTTAAGGTTAAATACCAAGACATATCCAAACTTTGTGTGTGTTTTGATTCCACTTACTATTTTCATGGGTTTCAATAAATAACTTCTAGGTTTCATGTCATTAATCATTTAAACCAACTTATAGTAGTCTAAGATGCTCATTGGGAACCATGTTTTTAACTTTGGGAAGGCTTTGGCATTGCTCTACTACCACTAGGCATCCATAGCCCCAAAATAGATGCCCCTTTCTCCACTCATAGCCTTGATCCACTACTAGCTAGGTGTCCATAGCCCTAATGGATATTACCAAAATAAATTATGCTTGAAATCTTTTGATTTTGCATTGTATGATTATTATTGTATTTTCTTAGATCTTTATGCTTTCAATAAGGTTGTGAACTAGGATAACTAGGTTTTAGGATTTGGTCAAGTATTTAATCTTCAAAAAATCACCTATGGTTATAAATATTATCCCAAGTAAGGATGTTTACTAAGTTCTAGTTTGGGGTATACCTTGATAGTTTGAGTTTTCACCCCACAAGTTCAAGTCTTCTTAAAACTAGTTTAAAGTCAAGGCAATGGTTAGGGTCTCATGAAATGATTAGCCTTTTCAATGGTATTTAACAATTTCTCCATGCTATAACATTATTATTATTTATGTTTTAGAACCATGTTCATCCTATGTATGGGGTTCATACCTATATTTATAAATTGGGGGACATGTTTTCAAGAAAACTTCATAACTTCTAAGCTCAAGATTATCCTTAGGAAATCATTGGAATCATGGAACAAATAAATAGGAAAGAAACACATAATAGAAAGTAGGAAATAAATATGGCCAAGGAAAATAAATAAATATTTACATGCCTATTTACTAAAAAGGGATGAGAAGGAAATAACATGTAAATAAACTAACTAGCCTACCTACACTAATCTAATCATCTTAAAGTTTACTCCATGAAGACCATACAAGGAGTAGTAGAAAAGTAGTGTTTGGGATATTGCCCATTAGTGGGAAATGTAAACTTTTATCCCTATAAATATTTGAGTTTCAAGTTATTTTTCCTAAATGTTTTTTCAATTTGGTATGGGCCAATACACAAGGGTGTGAATTTGACATGCTTGCCTTTAGGCTTAGATGCCTTGTCCCAAAGGAGAACTAGGTCTCCTTATCTAAACACCTTGATCTTGGACCTTTTATCAAACCATCTCTTGACTATTGTTTGATGCCTACTAAAATCAGCAAAGGCCTTCTCTCTTGCATCTTCCATTTAAATTATATCTAGCAATATAGAGTTCGTTAGCTCTTGTCTCTCCCTATATTCTTGCATAAATCTATATGTGGGAAGTTTGAGAGTGATAAGAAAGATAAGATCCTATCCATACACTAGTAAAAATGGCGAGGATATTAAATCCTACTTGATTCTTGTCCTATCAACCCAAAGTGCAAATTTAAGGATCTTGTTCTAAGTCTCATGTTTATCTGTAGCAAACCTTTTGATTTCTTTCATTAGGTTCTTATTTGTTGACTCAAACAATCCATTCCCTTGGGGATAATGGTTAGAGGTAAACTTAAGTGTAACACCATTATCATAACCTCATTTAATCATCTCTATAGATATGAAGGTAGATCCATTGTCACACACTAGAGAGACTAGAGTTTTAAACCTAGTACATATGGTTTCCTCCAAGAATTTGATCACTTCTTCAGTCCTACATTCTTTGGTGGTTATAACTTTAGTTTACCTTGTGTAATATTCTATGGTATTAAGGACATACTTATGACCTTAAGATGAATTTGGGTTGATTACACCAACAAAGTCTAACCCCAATTGAGAAAAGGATTTGTCAATCGTGACTGGCTATAGAGGCATTGCTACCTTTGGCTCCTTGGTGTTGAAAATCTGACATGAGTGACATTCTCTCACATGTTTGTGAGCATCCTTAAAAATGGTTGGCCAATAATATCCATCTCTAAATTTTTTTTGGGGTGTGATTCTCCCAGATTGATTTCCATTACCCAAATTTTCATGGAAGGTACTCATGATTTAGGTGGCTTCTTCTTGTGAGACACATCTCAAGTAAATCAACTCAAAATTCCTTCTATACAAGATCCCATTATTTATAAAATAGTGGGCTTCCTTCAACTTTAAGGCCCTCTTTTTCTCCCGAGATAGGCCTACAATACAAGTACCATTAATTAGAAAATGTATGATTAAATCATACCATTCATTAGCTCAAAATTTTTGTTGATTCACTTGAAAAATACTTCACTTAGGGTTAATATTAACAATCATCTAAATCAAACCTTGGCACCTTAAATTTTTTTCTATTTTCATTTCCAAGTCATATTCTTGCAAAACTGACACCCACTTACCTCTTCATTCTCTAAGTTGATTCTGACTTAACATAAGTTTGGTGGTAGGGTTAGGTAAGATAGTATATACCTTATTTCTAAGGATGTAATGCCTAAATTTATTAATTTATTTAACTAATACATATGCCTATTTATTAATCAATGAATAATCTAACTCAACATTCTTGAAATTAGTGATCATAAAAGCAATTGGGTGGTCACACCCTTCAATTTTTTGAGTTAACACTGTAACCATAGTGTGGTTAGATGAAAAAGAATATAGGTAGAAGTCCCTTGAGAAATCAATATTTATAAATACTGGAGATTGACTAATGGCCTTCTTGATATAATTAAATGACTTTATAGAATCTTCATTCCATGTGACTTTGGCATCCTACTTTAGTATGTCATTTACTTGCAATTAAGAGGCATGGAGGGCATGAATCCTAATATTTGTGGCATTTATGGCCGAGGGATGTCTTCCCAAGAAATGAGGTCACTTGATGATGTAGATATATAATATTCATTTCTTGACATATCACAAGGAGCTCTATTCTATTTTCAAGCCTATAAACTATGGAAACACAATCCTAAAAAATCCTAAAATTCACTTGGAAACTTGTTGAAAACTTATTTTTGGAAATGAATATTTAATATCTACATCATTAGGTGACCTCATTTCTTGGGAAGACATCCCTGGGCCATAAATGCCACATATCAGGATGCATGCCCTCCATGCCTCTTAATTGCTCCTAAATGACATACTAAAGCAGGACACCAAAGCCACATGGAACAAAGATTCTATAAAGTCATTTAGTTATATCAAGAAGGAATGACTTTAGCTCTTTTTTACTATTTAGAGGTTCTATTCTAGATATGGCCTCCACTCTTTTAGGATCTATAGAGATTCCATATTTGGTTATGACATGACCCAATAATTTTCCTTTAGTCACATAAAAGATAATCTTCTTAGGGTTTAAGGAAATTATATACCTTCTGCATCTTTCAAAAAATTGTTATAGATACATGAAGTGATCTTCCCTATTTTTAGAAAAAAACTATTAGATCATCTATATAAATAATGATGCATTTACCTATCAAGACTTGGAAGGCATGACCAATAGCTCTTTGGAAGGTGGCTCTTACATTGAGTAGTCTAAAGGGAATCCTATTTTAAGCAAAGGCCCTTCACTTTGTGGTGTAAGTTGTCTTCATCCTATCCTCTCTATCAACCACCACTTAGTTTTAACCTAAAAGGCCATCAAAAAAAGACATCATAGCTGAACCTAAAACAACTTGAATTAATTGGTCTAGGGAAGGAAGGGGGTAGTTGTCCTTTTTTGATGATTTGTTCAAGTTCTTAAAGTCAATACAAAGTCTAATCTCACCATTCTTCTTCTTGACTAGTACCAAATTTGCTACCCAAGTGGAATTCTTGATAGGGAAGACTATCCTAGCATCTAATAATCATTTTACTTCCTTAAAAATAATGGGTTCTAGGATAGGGTTTATAGGCCTTTATTTATGATTTAATGGTTTTCAACTTTCTTTAAGGGGTATAATATGTGTAATGACCCCTGGATCAAAGATATTTAATTAATCATAAGACCATGTTATGACATCTTTGTATTGGGTAAGGAGTTCCTTAGATTTATTGTTATCAATGTTTATGTAGGATTTTCCAACATTTACTAGCTGAGGTTGATCATGGAGGCCAAAATCAATGGTATTAAAATATTTGCCACTCACCTCAAAAACCCTAGAAACCTCAGCTAGTTTGTCCTAATCAAACCATCTCTCTAAATTAATCATCCCCTTGGAGATCTTATTATCATTTAGTTGAATGGCTTTATCATTAAATTTGTCCCCCTTAGATGTACTTTCATCAGCCTTGTTAATGATATGAGCAGCAAATGCCCTTGAAATGGTCATAAAATCCAATATTTTTTGACCATCATTGAAGACTTATAAATGGTTAACATTATTAGGCACTAAAGGACAAGGGATTAGCTCAATGCTAAAATTAGGGGAATCTTGATTGGGCATGAGGATGGATGCAATAGATGCCAACTCATCAAGAACTTGGTTTTCCCCCTTGGGATAGAAATGATACCAAAGGCATTAAAGGATTCAATTAAATTTCAAACCTTGAAAGTATACCTTTTTAGGTATGATATCTTACATTGGTATTTGATTCTAACTTGGTTAACCACTAGTTTTGAATCCCCATAAACTAGTATCTCTTTGACTTTATTTTTTATAACAAATTTTAAGCCTAGGATAATGTATTCATATTCAACAAGATTTTTATTACAAGGGAATTATAACCTATAATAATCATGGTAATTTCTATTAGTGGGGTCAGTTAAAACAATACTAACACCTAATCCAACATTACACCTAACACCATCAAAATGTAACTTCCATAGTTCAAGAACAACATGAGCACGCTTGCGATCACATACCTTATAAATATCTAGGGTGAAAACCCCTATGTCTAATTATATTATTTTGACCCTCTAATTCATAACATTGTACTTAGTTATCATATGTTTCATTCTTGGATCTCTATCAACCCTGATTTGATTGGGGACTCCCTTCTAATATAACCACATATGTGAATAATTTATGGACATGTAACCATTAAAAGCCTTGGTTCATTTATTTCTCAATAAGATTCCATAAATATTAGGTATATCAAAAACTTGAATATCAATGAATTGATGCACCCTAGGCTTAGAATCTAGTTGCATGTGAACATTTAAAAGTTCTCCAATTACCCTAACTCTAGATTTATCCAATTGAGTTCCCAATCTATCAGACGTAATAAGGGTTAGGCCTAATTTTTTAAATATACCTATAAGCATGATATTAGTAGATGCTCTTGAATCTAATAAACAATTATGTAAGTTCTTACCAAACATCTTGATAGTGAGCAAAAAAGGAGGAGATTCAACCTTGACCTTATGCACAATCATATTGTCATGATCCATTTATGGTGGATTATTTGACTTTAATGATTCTAATAGAAGGTCCCTTTGCTCTATAATTTTTTTAAGTTCATGTAAATTGATATTAGCCTTTATCCTTTTCATGTCTTTAACTATATTATAACCAATCTTAGAAAAACTAATAATTTCAATGTTGGGTTTACAAGTACTCCCTTTAGGTGGCTTAGGATTGTTATTTGAAGAAGGGTATAAAAGAGTTCCAATTTTTTTTGGAGGTGTTGATGTAGTCAAAGGTTTCCTCTTCTCCATTTTCCTTAAGGGATAGATTTTATTCAAGAACTATTAAAAGGCTTGGATATCCTCAGGGATCTCATCAGGTTCATTTTCCCCTTAAAAGGGGAAATCAAAGGTTTCTACCATGAAGGCTTGATGAGATGACTTATAGAGGTGATTTGACTTCTATCCTTGCTATGGACCACCTAAAATGTATGCAAATCCTCTTATAAAGCCTCAAAGGCTTTGTAAAATTCTATATAATCAATTTCCCCATGCTTGGTTGTGTAACGTAGCTACAATAGTCAAGTAATGCAATATCAGTGAGGTTAATGTCCATAGTCTTCTTTTGAGAAGATGGATCATTATTCCTATTATTATGAAAATTATCATTTTGAAACCTATTAGTTTTCATTTTATACCTTTGAAATGAGAAGTTCTTACCTAAAGTTTTAGTAGTATTTCTAACTTGTTTTTGAAATCGATGAAAATTAGTGCTCAACTTTTAAACCATTTTTAGGATAGATTAATTCTCATTTTTATGAGTTTTATAATTATGAACTTGGTTATTATTATTAGATGGTACCAACTCCCTTTTATCATTTAGATTGAAGCCATTAGTAGGATGATTTAGAAATCCTAAATTCTGATTAGGAGCTACATGACTCAATGGCATTTGAGTTAAGTTTATGAGCTAGTTTATTGTTGGGATATTCTAATTATTATTTGGGAATAAGTTCATCACATGAATTTGTGGGTTGATGTATGGCACAAAATATGCCATTTTCCCTTGGGGTTACATCTAATCATTGATGGCTACTACTTTAGCATAGGCACTAGCCAATGAAGTTATGGCTGGCATGGATCTCTTCAAAAATATAGAGTTCATGGGATCTACTTCATCTTTGTAAATCTCTAAATCTAAGACATCATCAAGCTTGTAAGGGTTTATAGTCTTGCTAAATAGTTTTTGAAAACTAGAATTAAAGGACATAATAGGCTCACTTGCATTTCTTATAATAGTGGTGAACTGATGGTAGATAACATAAAGACTCACAATCTTACAAAATTGATCAATGAACACATTATTGAAATCATCCCAACTTGTGATATAGTTATTAGGCAAGTTCAAAAACCATTCATAAGTAGGATATTTAAATGTAAAGTGGAATAACCTACAAGCTACATCCTCATTCACAACATTGAGAAATCTTAAGGAAGTCTTAAAACAATAGCTACATCCTCATTCAAAACATTAAGCAATCTTAAGTAAGTCTTAAAATACTTTATATGTTCCTTAGTAGTTACTATACTTGTTGGGCTAAATGTAGGTAGATATTTCTTAGAGTTTCTTAAGAGATCATGTACCGCACTTGGTACATTGATGGAAGACTCTCCCAACCAAGCCCTACTTGGATGAATATTGAAAGCATAGGTACCTTGAAGGGGTGAAGTTTAAAAATATTTAGACATCTTACATCTACCTTTATCATGTCTGGCCTTTCTATGAACCTCAAGTTCAAGTAAAGGCTCTTTTTGTTTCTGAGTGTGATCTTGTTCTAATCCTAGCCAATTGTATCTTTGAAATTTGAGGATCTTACCTAAAATATGATGTATCAAGTTAAATTTTATAAGGAATAAGATTTATACCTACACATTGAGATTATTTTTCAATCAGAGGATAGTGTGAAGAATCACAAGTAAGAACCAGTTTTTATTTGAATATTTACTACTATTTATTAGATAACACATGCACATTTGAAAATAGAGTAAAATAAAAATGAAGGAGAAAAAAAGATCTTTCAACTAATCCAGAAGGTTGCACAAATTAGAAACACTATGATTATTAGGATATAACTCAAAATTCCAAGACACCATTCAAATTCATACCTTAACTAATAATTGAGAGAAAAGCTAAAAATGAAAATTAACACATCAAACATGGACAATATTTGTATAATTCCTTTGATTCTATTAATTGCTTCAAATTGAAAAAAGTTGCTAAAAAATCTCTTTTACAAATGGTAATACATGACTTTATAGGAAGATTAGGTAGTATATCGATCAATAACAATATATAGGTGTGAAAGGATAAGGAAAAATGTCCTTACAATTTATAAAATGCATCTATTACTCACAATCATACTAGACTAGAGGAAAACATGCTAACAAACTAGCATATGTATTTATAATGGAATATTCTATTTCAAAATATTATGAAATTATACCAAATAAATTATTGTCTAATTAGCTAGTGGGGCCTCTAATTGTAATTATTAGAGGATGCTCATAGCTTTCTCATGTTTCTCATTAATTAGCTCCAGATCCATAGTAGGCTTCATGATATTTTCCTCCTCTTGATCTGCTAAGTCATCCAATTCTTTATTGTTCCTATCCATGGCCTCTTTAATGATCTTGGTTTCATTTATCCTTTCCCTTTCATTGAATATCATGTCTAAGATTTTGTTGTTATTAGCCCATGATTTGCTTTGGCATTTTACTTGGATTTCCTAGGTTACCAAAGTAGACCTATGTTTGAATTCCTCATCACTTATGATCCCAAGGGCATTGGGTTGTTTAGGCTATGTAAGCATGGTCCCAAGAAGTTGCTAAATTCTTACAATTAGTTTCTTATCCTCTTTTAGGACAATTTACACACCATTGTGCCATGCACTTATACTTTGAACCTTTTCAATCATAATCCCCATATTGTACTCAAATTTACCATACTGATGGTCTTGAAGTTTGGGATCTATTTCTTTGCTTGAATGTTGAGGAGTTGGGCTATTTTGTCTTTTATGGACTACCAATAGGTGTATAAACTCTTGGTTAGTGCACACTACACTTGTAATGAACTTTTACTTAGTTTCATTGACTTAAGTGCCCCAAACCTATCATAAAATGACTCATCAAGAATTTTGGTCATTACATCTAACACTGATAGAATTGCCTATATTTGCAAGTTTTCTTTCTCCTTTTACAAATTATGGATCCTCTAATTCAAAACCTAGACTCCAGCTTTAACTTGTGTTGATTAGGACTCAATTAGACTATCCAAATATTCCTCATGAATGGAAACCTCACCTATTTATTGTCCCCCATAGGGGTTAATCCTATAAATGGTTCCAACTTTTGAAATGTTAATTATTCTATCCCAACCATAGTTGTCCTAGTTATTATTCTCTCTAACCCAACTATTTCAAGGTTGAAACAGATGGTAGTAACTTAATCCTTGAATTTGGGAGGTTCGAAGACCTCCACATTTGAGATAATATATGCTCTTGAAACATCTATCTTCTTTCATTCTAGTCCTTCAATAGCCATAATTATCTTTTCTTTCTACTCCTCCACTATAACCCTTATCCTAGGCTTCATATCATCTTGTATTTCAATATCAATAACCTTCGTCATGGACTAAGAATGAGAGAGGGATGGGATATTTTGCAATTTTTCATAGATGAACTAGTTAGGAATGACTGGTCCATAAATTAGGAACTCATCACTAAATATATTGACTTCACTAGCGGGATGAGTGAAGGTAAATATTTGTCTCTTCTTTGGTCTCACAAGGACCAGTACTAGCTCTACCATCCTTATCTCATGGAATGCTATTGGGATAAGCTATTTTCTTATATCTTCTTTAGGCTTCCCTTCTTTATTAGAGTCATAAGCTTTTGCAAGTTCCTTAATGGCACCCTGAAGCATCTCCTCTGGGTATAAGGCTATCATGTCCAAGTATTGAATTAGGGAAGGCGGCCTTTTTGGGAGTGATGAAAATAGGGTCCCCTTTCTAGGTCTCTATTCTAATTTCACCTCTCCAACTTTATCTTTGCCATTGATTTATTCACCTTTAACTTGTTCAACCTATTATTAGGGTTGTGTTTGTTCTACCTGAGGCTACTCATGGGTTGTTCTAGATGGCCCAGGTAGAAAGTGATATTATAAAGGATGCACTTTCCATTTTTCCCTAGATGGCTTGCTATTCTTAATTAACCTATGTTAAAGCTTAATGTTGTGTCCTTGGACCCTGGACAATGCTTCCTCATAATTCGTATCCTTAATATATGTGGTGTCATGGACATTGAGTTGATGTACATATTATAACTTTGTAAGCTTATTATCCTTTAGATACTCACCTACTATGTTCTTTAGATCCCACATTTGGAGTTCATCTAGCTAGAATCCAAATGAATCCCTATGTGTGGACATGATCTCCACCTATTTCTAGTATTTTATTACAATTTTCCTAATATTTAAGGGGAAGGGGTGGAGTAACACTTCCTCTTGTCTTTTAAAGTCCAATAAATTCCATGGATGAGATGGGAGACAATTTCCTACTTTGTAAACTTATTTGGAACATATATTGGTAGCCTATAAGTTTGGAATATGATTCCTTATATCTTGATGATAATACAATTAGGGTAATATCATATGTCCCCTATTATTTCAACATTTTTCTTGATGAGGGGGTGGAGTCTAGGCATGTGAACACTTGTAATGGCCTCCACTATAGATGGATAAATGTAGTCACAAATAAACTACATGTGATTCTTGTACTTGAAGATGTGTAGTTAGGAATAGTAATGTGAAATGGTTGTCTTACCCTTTGAGAACTAGTTCCTAATCTTAGGGAAGGTGATTGAGGCAAGAAGAGTGTCAAGTAGATACGACATCATAAAGAATTGATTTGAGGTCTTTCTTTTGCTGGAATTGAATTTTTTAGCTAGGAAAATTCTAATTAAGTCTCATATTGGAAGGGCAAGTTTTTCCTCCACCATATAGTGCACATATGGGACCCAAATCTTATTCACATAAGTAGTTGAAGGGGAACCAAAGGATTGTTTCAAAAAGGTCATTATTACCCTAATTCCCTCTCTAAATTAGATGAAAAGTATCTTTCCCTCAATGCTTATAAAGATATGAGGTCTTTGGTGTAGCTAAGGTCTAAGGATATAGTCTAAATCATGGTTGTTGGTCCACTCTTTGATTTTTGAAAGGTCCACATGGGGGAGAGGGAGCTTGTAGTACTTATCAAAAGTAATAGGGGAAATGTAGGATACCCCTTTTAAGTTCTGCTCCCGAATGATCCATTCATTGTCTATTCTATAATCAATAAATATGGGGGCAATGATGTCAATACAATGTAATACCTCTAGTTTTGTTATGGCATGATGAAGGTCATCCATCTGGATTGTAACTAGGTCATAGTGTCACTTGCTCATGGTGGTGTTCTTTTATTCCTCCTATGAAATGGGTTATAATTCTTGTATCATGAAGAAGAGCTTAGAAAAATTCCTAATGCCCTAGGTGTTCAATGTTGTGAGGTCTAATTTGATATCTTTGAAGAACTATCCCTCATTATATGTTGTCAAAAGAGCTCTATTTATTCTTTCAATTGCTGCTTATTAGATACCATAGTATCTATCTTTACTAATTATTGACATCGGCTTATAGATGATCTCTGTTGAAGCTCTCTTGTGCCTAAAAAACATAATGAAGTTATCTTTTGATCAAATTGTAATAAATTGAGTTTATTTAGGTCATTTTCATATAGGGTTTAGGGTTTTGGAGCTTTAATGGTAGAATATATCTAGGCTTTGACTTATACATGCCTTGTATTTGATTTAGACATTTACCTTTATACCTTTATGTTTTTGAGCCCACAAGATCTTGAATTTCATCCTTTTTTTCTTACATGGTGGCTATGTGGCATTAGTCTAGACCTTTCATGACATTTTTCATAAATGCCATTTGAACACTAGCCATTGATATTTAAAATACCTTCTTCATTTCACATCGTAGGATCAAAATCTTGGATTAGCATGAGCCATTGATTATAATCTCAGCCATTGGCCATGATTCAGTCTTTCTATTACAAACCCCATGGTCATGACACTTGGCATGTTTATGCATATTATTCATGTTTTGTATCTTTGATCAGTCATTTGTTGAATGAGTATTGTCCATGTGATGAGATCATGGGCCTTTGAAAAGTCATTGGTGCCTTTGTGCCATTGGATCAAATCTAATGATGAGGTATGAATTATTGATCTAGAAAAATTAGTGAATGTTAAGTCAGTATAGTATCAAAGTCATGATTTAGCCTTAAGTTCCTAATTTATGATAAAGGTGCAAGGGTCTAAATAATCTAGGCCACCAAATATGAAAATCTTTGGTTAAATTATACTCCATGTGACAAGGACCTCCCTTTTAAAATAATAATTAACATAAGCTCATAGTTTAAGGTTCATGATTTTTTTTATAAAATTTCATAAGGACACTTCCATATAAATTTAGACTAAGTATTTAGATCATAAGACCATTTACATATTTTGTAGGTCAAAGACTCCCATTTTTTAGCATCTTTTCAGTATTTTCTTTAGATTATAAAGCCATTTCTGAGTTATTCAAATAGGATTTTGAAATGCCATTTGACCCTAAGTAAGATATTTCATTAGATTAAAATTGATGGTCTTGTTAACATCAAATTCACCCTCATGCACATCAATTGACAGTCCCATGGACATCAAGTTTATGTTAGTGAAACTTTCATTTTAATGGGCTTAAAGTTGACTATCATGCAGGTGTCATGTTCATCTTTTTAAACATTTGAATTACGGTCACACAAACATCAATTTTAAGTTCATTAAAATATTGAGGGCCAAATTTGAGAATGATACTTGGAATTTCCATGGGGCTTCTTAGGATATCAATGTTAATTTGATCTATTGGATAAAATACCATGATAAAGTCATAGTCATCAGATCTTGATTCAGAGACTTTCTTTTGATTAGTTGTCATGTTAGGTGGGCCCCTTTTAATTTTTAATCCTCAAATGAAATGGAATTATGTGTCCATATTTTATACCTCCTATATCCCTTTGAATTTTCAATTATGCTTTACTCCATCTGATCGAGTCCTAGTGAGTAAGTGTAAACTGTTAGATCACTAAAGATGTATGTTATTTAAGGTGAAGTTTAGGTTATCCTCACTCCATTGGATCAAATTAAATGATAAAGTGATAGCCATAGGATCCTACAAGATTTAAGGAAGTTAAGTTAGGACTGTAAAGACATAAAATACTTAGGCTTAAGGTGTTAAGACTACGGTCATGATTGTATTAATGAATACATTGGGGCCTTATTATTAAAACCTTAGGCTAAGTTGGGAAATATTAAAAGGACCATACAAGATGACATTAGTTATTCCATAAAAAACTTTAGAAAAGGGGGAATAATAAAGGGGACCAAGTTTTTTAGTTAAGTTGTGTTAAAAACATGAATAAGCATAGAATATGTATTTTATACTCAATTCCATAAATGAATTTTAACATGGTTCCCAATTTTATTCAAATTTGAATTGAGGATTTTCTAGGATTGTAGAACATAGAATTATTAGGAACACATGCCATAAAACCTAAAACTACAATCCAAATGAATCTCATTAGCACTGTTAGTCTAGAGTAAAGCAAATCAAAACCACATAAGCTTGCCTTTTAACAAAGTGGATGACCTTAAAATTCCATAAAAGACCTTGACATGGTGAAATTTATATGTTTTATTTTAAGCAATTGTTAAGGGTCCCAATTCAAGAAATGGGGGTATGTTGGTCCCAAAAATTAGGGGAAATGACCTATTTTTTGTCTTAGATAAAGGGCATTCCCCAATGGTGCAAAATTACAATATTGAAGGGAAAAGATAAGAAGGTGGGCTAGATACTATTATGAATTGTCATGGAGATATGGAGAGATGAAATAGACATGGAAAAACTTAATGAATAATTCATGTGTTATAAACCAATTGGGTTGGTCTAAATAGACAAAGGTGCAAGAAAAACTACATGGTCTAGACTAGGCTTATTGCCCATTTGGAGGTTTGATAACACTTTTGCATAAGATGAGAATTCTAATAAATGGAAACATGTTTATATGGATATGGTAGGTGTGTTAAAGATCTTAGAGTGTAAATTAAATCAATGGTAATCCATTTCTTGGCTCAAAACACATTACACCTCTAAGGAATGAATAGAAGAGCTCAAATGGGTAATTTTAAGATCTCATATATACATGGATACTTTTAATGGAGACTCAAGAGCCTAGGGTAAGTCAAAGATGGTCCTGAGCAAGCATTTTGGGGGATTGGTCTATGAGTTCAATGTCACAACTATATAAATAATCCATAAGAGGGAAAAGTACTCAAAACCCTCACATATCCTAGATAAGGAATTGATTGAGGAAAAGAAGATGGAGAGCCATCCATATGGGATAGAATGATCATTAAAGTGATATAAGGTTACATAGGACTCACTAGGACTACTTTTCATCAACCTGAGTCCCCCTTTACATGTATGAATAAGGCCAAAAAGGGATTTTTTGATTTTTTTGATGTTTTTTAGGTTTTAGGGAGGGTAAAAGGGTGAAAAACATATTGGGAGTAAGATTGAGACTTTAGATAACCCATAATTTCTATTTATTTTAGCATAATATCTCAAAAGTGTCTCTATAATTTCCTCCATCTCAGCTAGTCAAAACTAGCATAATAAACAAGATAGTGGGAGAGTGACAACTTAAAGTGGGAGGATTTTTAAGGATTTTATAAGGAAAATGAGGCTAGGAAGGGTATTTCCATGTGTCATTCACTCCCTTTTATTTATCATATTGTAAAAATGAAGGAAACTTTGGTGCCAAGTATGAAGGGTGAGTGAAAGAGGAGTTATTTAGACTATAGACAATGATGACTCATATGTAGAAGGATCCTAATGATTAAGGATGAAAATAATGCATGGTGGAGTATGTATTAAAAAAAACCCCTTAATAAAATCATTAATTATATCCCTAGCTAGTTGTGGGACATTCCAAAAGGTCCAAATGATTATGGAAATTTTTTGAGCAAGAAAAAGGAATTCTACACCACATTTGAAGAGTTTCACAACCTTGAGGAACTTTTTTCCAATGAGAACTTTCATTTTATATTTCATAATTCATTATCCTACATGTATAACTCCTCCTCTTATCTTGACAAGTATTCTTATGACTCTTAGACTTTTCTCTTCTCACTTCTCTCTTAAAGTCTATAAGTAGAAGCCATTTTGGCTATTGTAAGCTAATAACACACCATGTATGATGAATACCTATTATAATTACATTATATTTTGATTTTTAATAATTAATGTAAGTCTAGTTTTGATTTCATGAACATTTTTCTAAGTGTTCACAGTAATGAATAATGAAGTTATTAATATTCTTTTATCCTTACTTGCCTTATCCTTTCATGTCCATGCAAGAATTCCTATTATAATAGGTCATATAGAGTGCATTAAAGTGTGTTAATCTCATTTCAAGTGTATAATTATCCTTAGAGTGTGAAATTTACCCTCTGGTTCACTTACCTTGTGTTGTCTCATGCATATCACCTCTATGTTGAAACACTTATGATATAACCTTCTATAGACTAAAAATCTAGTTTGTATGCCTTGTTTATTAGTGAAATAATTATTATGGTCATGAAAAAATCATATTTTTATATCAACACCTTAGATTAGTTTCATTTCATACAAATTTATAACTCTTTTCCTCACAAACAACTAGTTAGTTAGGTGATAATAATTTCACGATATATTCAGGGAGCTAGCACTTGAACTTAGAGGTCTACTTATACCTATAGTTAAACCCAAATACCTATAGGTATTCCCATGGTTCCCACTCTTTTATAGTATAATATTTGGTGACAATAGTTTTGGCATGCCCGATGGGACCCATTGTCTTCAAGATAAATTGTTAAGGTGAATGTTATTCTTGATAACATAAGCTAAAAATTAGTGTGCTACTTAGCATTTAGAGACTCCATTCAAGGTAAAATATAGTTCAAGGCAATTGTTTTGTCATAATTTTTCTCTCATACTTCATGGTTCTTACTAGGTTATCATCTATTATATTTCTCAATCCTCTCAATCCACCTATTCATATTGATTTTCCTCTTGAAGTTTAATATACTCATCACTTTGAAGATCAAGAAGATTTTTATAGACAAGGAAATGAAGAGATTGAAGATCTTGAAGAAAACATGGATAAGTAGCATGCCTTTCTTGCTTTTAATATTGAAAATATAATCCACCTTCAAGCATATGATGACATTCCTCCTAATGCCACAAAGAGTGTGCCTACATTCAATGGTGAGAGTCATGTTAAATTTAGTGAATAGATCAAAGATATCTCACATTTTTGTAGTTTTCATAATGTCATAAGGAAAATATTTCCATTAGACTCCATTCCATGTCCCTTAGAGGGAAAGCTCTTGATTTGTATAGGACTTTTCTCAGTAGATGTATCAAATCATGGGAAGAATTTGGGGTGTTGTTGAATTCAAGGTTTGAAAAAGAAAGTGACTATACCTCTCTTATACATCAGCTCAATATGATAAAAAGAGGCCTCAAATTAAAAATGTGTGACTTCAATGAGAGATTTAAATAGACTTGGTATAGATTGCCTCCTCATATGAGACCACTTGCTAGCTTTGTGTTCCCTACCTACTTGAGAGCCATTGGTATTAGTACTAATATTGATATCATGCTTCAATCCATGGATGGATTCACTCTTCTTGAAGCATATGAACTTGCCATTAGAGATGATAATGGGTTTTTTAAATTAGGAATGTTTACCCCTAATGTGTTTATTCCCTTACTTCCTAATACTCCAAATGTTGATCCAATTCCTAATGTAAATGCTAAGCCTATGATTCCTACTAAGATAGCAGATGAACTTGATCTATATACAAGAATTCAGACCTTAGAGGATAAACTTAGGTAAGAGAGAATATAAAGAGGTGCATATCAAAGTCCATATCCCTATCAACAACAATATGGCCAACAATATTGGAGAGGAAGAGGTTAAGGGAAGCCTATACTCAATAAGCCCTCCAATGTGTATAATACTAATTCCACCACCAATGTAAGAGAGATGGTACCAGTGCATAACAACTTGGTGAAAGGAGAATATTGGAAACAAGGATAATGTATGGATGGTAATTAAGGCGGATATCAAGCTCTAATTTCTCAATAAAGGTTGATCCTATCCTATCATCTAAAGATCAAGTCATGATGTAAGCAAATTAGGCATGACAACCTCATGGAGAAAGCTTCACCAAATTCTTGGTGGAAGATAATTTTATTCTCAATCAAGGGAAATATATTGAAGAAAACAAAAGGGCCAAGAAGAAGGCTCTAGGAGGTGATAATATCATGACTAAAATTTCATCTAATCTTCCTCCAAGTAAACAAAAGATGGCAACTCAAAACACTCCTACACCTGCTTCAAATCAAAATGTGGTAAGGCATGATCAAGGTGTCTCAATTCCTCTAGTTCTAAGAAAATATTTTTCTCCAAACAATCAAGATAATGTGAGTAATTATATCCTAAACATAGTGGAATAATTAAAAAGTGCTAAATCATCTATCTCCTTGTGGGATGTACTTCACATGCCTGTCCAAAAAGAGTTATTACAAAAGTAGTTGTACACTATCCCTACTAGTCCTTCACCTTCAAGTAAAATTCATAGTTATGTTGTTCTTGAAAATGAACATAATACCATTTTTGAACCATATTCTAAGACTAATAAACCTCCACTATTCTACCTCACCCTCATAGTAGGTGAAAAATTGGTACATAACTGTCTAGTTGATAATGGCGCTTCTAATTTAGTCATGCTCAAAGTTATAGATGATAAGTTGAGCCTAAAATATGAGCCTCATATCAAAATAGTTATCTAAATAGATGTTACACCTACTAAGATAATATAAATTATAAAAAATTTGAAGGTTTTCTTGCATGATTATCCTAGTTTTCCCATCCTCCAAGACATAATTGTTGTTGACCTCGTTGATCACTATGCAATCTGCCTTTCAAGAGACTTTCCAGCCAAGATAGGAGGATATGTCTTAGTTTACTAGTCCTTATTATCCTTTAGGACAAGGTATGAAACCAAGGTGACCATAATAACTCAACCTCTTGAAATTTATCATATTGAACACTACATTGAAATAAGTTCTAACTTGAATTATGTGATCAATAAGAAGGATGAGACTAATGTGGATGATGGAGCTTCTAAACTTGAGGGCATTTATAACTTGTTCCTTGATGAATATGGTACTAAAAATTATATTCATGATCCTTATGTATACTTTGAGAAAACTAACCTTAGTACTTATATCATATATGAGGAGCCATTTGAATGAGCTGAGGTAAGTGTTGAGCATGCTTCATAAGCTATTAAAGGTAATTATATGATTGATGATTATGATGATGATATATTAAGGAATATAATTGAGCACTATAGTGGTAAAAAATATGTCTTTATGCTTGATATTGATGAGGATGCCATTGATGATGAAAATCATGAGGTAGAGGAGGATGAATTATGGCAAAGATAAAATTCCATATGTCAAGAATTTATCATCTAGGTAATGATACTTCCTCTATTAAAAGGTTTATATATGGTGTGTTTGATAATTATTCTAAGAAACATAATGTTTAGTCTCTTACCAAACATGAAAAAGAGTGTCATGTTGTGAAGGAGAAAGACTTATGACAAAGATTTAATGCAATATTCAAAGAATTTGACAAGCTTGGTAAGACTCATTGTTCTCTAAGAGATTTTATATTGGATGTTAAGATTGCTAATGAGACTAAAAAAATGTTGTTAAGTTTCCCATCAAACACAAGGATGAAGACCATTCTACTGATCAAGACCATGTATTCATGAAGGAGGTTGATGAAGATATTGCCCAAGAAGTTATGAACATAGAGAATGAGGTCAAGGTAGTTTTTATTGTTCTTAGAGAATAGTAAATAGTTAAATATAATGTTGAGATACATCTAAAGTCATTGGGACATAAAGGAGAATATCTTGATACTCCCAAAAATCAAACACATTATGTCCAATAAGTTGGAGAGGTTAAGGCAGCCATGATATCTTTTAATCTACAATTTGAAGAGCATCTGATTGATATGACAAAGATAAATCAACTTAAAACCCAAATTAAAGTATTTGAATATTATAAAATAACACTCATGAAGGACTTGAATAGTCCACTTCCAATCCCAAGAAGACACAAACATGATAGGCTTCTTTTAAAGACCCATATGCAAATGTATAATGATGATGAACATGCTTCAGATACTAAAATACCTTCATGAAGTGATAAAGATGCAAGGGGAAATATATTTGACCCTATTTGAGGTATGATCAGATGTTTTACCTAAGATTGAGGTTTTGTAAATAATAGATTAGGTATGTGTGTATTTATTTTAGTTGTGTTGTGCTCCATAATGTTCTAGTTGAACACATGCATGTTTATTTTTAGTGTGTCTTGTGTTGTGTGAATTTAATTTATGTTTGGTGTGGTGTCAAAGGGAAATTGTGTGTCAAAATAGTTTAAATGTGACTCCATGGCCAAATGGATAGGATTAGGCTACTAGTTTTTGCATAACAAGCACACCAACCTTAAGAAATTGCTAAGAATGTTGACCATTTTGACCACATGTCAAAATGGTTCAATCCCTATAGTAAGATAATTGATATAGGGGTATATAATAATGTCATAGGGTGTGTCATAGTCTATTTTATGTCATTTATTATGTTTCTAGCCTTGGTCATGGTCACATTTAGACCTTATGTCATTTAATGTCATATAGAGGTCATAAATTGGTCATTTATGAAGGTGGCATGGTTTTCAAGGTGTACATGTGTTCAAAACTTCCTTCCAATGTTTAGTGTGTCATATGAATTGTTGGGAAGGTCAGGTCTAACTGAAACTTGCAAGTTCCCAACTGAAAATAAGGAAAGTAAGTGGAAAGGGAGTTTCAAAGGTTGTATGACCTATGAGAGAGAGTGGAACATGGAAGAATATTTTGTGATGAATATTAAAATTACTTAGACTCATTTCCATGCTTGAAATGCTTTGGAAGTGCCAAAATTAGTCTAAAACCATTTTGTTCTTCCGTCACTCTAATATGCACATGAAATTGGTTAATAGGTTTTTGGATAGTACAACTAGTAGGAGAAATTACAAGTCAAATTACTTTAGGGGGTAATATTAAACTTGGTTAGATTTAATTTAATTCTTGGAGTTCAAATAATGGTGGCTTATACTTTATGAACCATATTTAACAAGTTGAGTATGCTTTTTTGCTTGTTATTTCCCACACCCTATAGGTTTTACTCCTATTTGAGCTAGTCATAGCTCAGTTGATTAATTTGATTCCATAATATTTTTAATCCATTATATCATGTTATCCATGAGTTTTTTTCATCATTGGAAGTGATTTGATGGGTCACATAGCTTAGATTGTAGGAAGCTATCACAAATAGAGGTTATAGTTAGGTTTTACTACTTTTATAAGGTTTGGTTCTCTACAAGGGTATCTTATGAATGTGATGTGTTTTTATTAATGTTTTCATGTCATAATCATTCCATTATTTCCATTATTGGTCTTACAAGTTCATGCATTGATCAAACATATAATCAATGCAATATGTATACACAATCATATACTATGGATATGCACCTACAAGTGCCTGAAAAAATATAACAAATTAAATTGGTGTTGAAACATATTTCAAGCCTTTCGGTGTTACAAACATCCATTTGATTACCTTGAAAAATCATATGGTTGATTGAACGCCTAGACATTCCATGGACATGGCCCATGTCCATACTCATTGTCTTGTAGACATAAATACACATCTACAGGTGGTCTCAGGAGAATGTTATGTTGGAAAGGTAGTTTTGAAACTTGTTTCAATGTTTAAAAGTTTTAAGGATTAATTAAGAGACTTTGAGAGGGTCCAAAATTCATTGAATACTCACATACCATGCTTACTCCTAGACCCACATTCACCGCCTACATACATAAATGTACACCTCTAGGTGGACCCATAAAGAGTTTAAGTGTTTTATAGTGGATAATTCAAACAATTTTTGGTGCCTTAATCATGTTTTAATAAGATGGATATGCCTTAAAGGTCTTGTTTAAGGTTATATTCTATGCATAGTCTATATGCTAGTTTCACTACCTTATATGATATTATGTGTGCCTGTACAGGGTATCACAAAGACTTAATCATGGTCATAGAGGAGTTTAACATGTTTTTAGGTTCCCATAAAGGTTTTGGAGGTTATATATACTTCTAAAGTCATGATAAAATTATTGGAAGAGCTTTCAAGTTTAAGAAACCAACTTGGATTTTGAAGGGACTGTATTAGGGATAAGTTCCCTAAAACAAGAAAATAAAGCCCTCACCACTTTTGTGGATACAACATAAAAATATTGCATAGATTTATGAGAAATATAAATTCATATACCTTATATCCCTATTATATGAGAATATCCATGCAAAAACTAATTTATGGGTGACTATATGAGAGTAATGTTAAAGGCCTCAAAGTTACAAATTTGTTCACTAAAGTTTGGCAATGATATCTACAAGATTTGAGTATCAAATGACCTTCACACCCAAATTTGTAATGAAAGATAATGTATATGTATGTAAAGTGATTTTAAATAGTTTAAAATCACATAAATGATTCAAAGTTAATGAATCAAGGTTGGAATACTATGTTTTTTACCCCATCCACACCTACAAGAGTGTTTGACCCCAAGACAACTTATCCATAGTTGACTGTAGACTCCTATAGGTCTATACTGTGAACCTAGACATGGAAATACAAATAGTTACTAGTGTAATATACCTATAAGGGCCATAAATAAATAATAAATCATGCGTAATAGGTTTTAAGGATGATATTCACCTACAAGACTTCCTTTTTGCTCTAAGACAATCGACTACAGTTGACTATGTATACAATGATCTAAGAACATGAATGCCTTAGGGTTGGCATAGCATAGATATAGTTATAAAAAGTCCAAATGATTTTAAAAATATATTTTATACCTTAAGGACATATTTAAGAAATATATTAAGGCTTAAACCATGTAATGTGCACCTATAGGTGCCTCTTCCAAATAGAAAACATAGTCAACAATCTAGTCAAGGTAAAAAATAAGGCATGTGTGAGGTGTTTGGAAAAGTTGGAGTGGAATTGAGTTGGGAAATATTTAATAATAGTTATAGTAGTCTCATGAGGATATTACCATATGGAGATAATGAAGATAAAGGTTATAACAAGACAACCCATAATCCAAATTTAATACCCTGTACACAGTCCTTTTTCTCACAGTTTATCTTCAACGTTTTGAAGGATTAGAGGTCCTAAAAATGTGATAAAGAGATAAAAAATTCAGAGATAATATCCATAAATTTTAAAATCTCTCAAAATAATCCACTTTATTTTAATAATAGGGTAAGTATCTTGTATTTTATCTTAGATAGAGGGTACTCCCTAATGGTGAAAACCTATAATTTTTAATAAAAAGGATAAGAAGGTGTGATATATAATTTTAGGAACTTTCATGGAGATATGGAGAGATTTAATATACATGTAAAAACATGAAAAATACTTCACAAGTGTTAAAAACCAATCAAGGTGGTCCAAATAGACAAAGGTGCAAGTAAACCTACATGGTCAAAACTATGCCTATTTCCCATTTAAGGGTCTGATAACACTTTTTGCATAATATGAGAATTATAATACATTAAAAAATGTTTATATGGATATTAAAAGTGTGTTCAAGCTCTTTGAGTGCAAATAAAATCATTGGTAAGCTATTTCTTGGCTTAAACCACATTGGGCCCATAGGGAATGAAGAGAAGATCCTGAATGGGTAATATTTAGAGCTCATATCTACATGGATAATTTTCATGGAGAATAAAGATGATATAATAAGTTTAATATGGTATTTATCAATAATTTCGTGGGATTGGTCCATGATTTCAATGTCACAACAATATAAACAATCCTTAAGGGTGAAAAGTACTCAAAACCCTCACAAACCTTGGATAAGGACCTAATTGAGGAAATGAAGATGGAGAGATACCTAAATTGGATATAATGACCATGAATGTGATTTAATGTTGTATAAGACTCACTAGGGATACTTATCATCAACATTAGTCCCACCCTACCTATACTTATAGGGCAAAAATGGGATTTTCTTGACTATTTTTGATGTTTTGTATGTTCTAGGTAGATTTAAATGGTGTAAATAATATTGGGATAAATTTTGGGACTTGGTACAAACCCTAATGTCTATTTATTTAAATATAATATCTCACATGTTTCTCTATAATTGCCTCTATCTCATCTAGTTAAAATTAGCATAATGGAAAAGATAGTGGGATAGTGACAACTTCAAGTGGGAAAACTTTTAAAGACTAATTGAGGAATATGAGGCTAGGAAGAGTATTTAAAAGTGTCATTCAATCCCTTATATATATTAGATTGTGTTGGGGATCAACCAAAAATGTTGATTACACTTATGAAAGCAATAAATGGGGAATTAAATCAGAATGATAAGTAACTAGAATGATAAATAACAAACAATAAGAGATACAAGAAACCACCCTAAAAACTTGTATTAAACTCTTTATAGAAGGAATACAATTGAAGAAACTTATTTTCTTCCACACCTCTCTTAGATGTACAGATCTCTCACTAGATCTCTTTCCCTCAAGAGGTCTCTCTCTCAAGTACAATCAACTCCAACAACCTGGAATGATTCACATATATAATTTTGTACTGTTCAACATTACTCATACAATACAATAAGCTAAGAAGATCTATCCTATTATATAATAATTAGGAAACATGAGCATGCATTTACAACCAATAGTTATGCCTCTTAAACAAGGGCTCTAAAATAGTCTTACTAAAGATAGAGATGTGGACTTAAGACTATCACTTAATCCTAACATGCAAACACTCGGTTCTGTCCATGGAAATAGCTTTTTGGATGCATAGGTAACCGAAGTCAGTTCTTGCTTGTTTGCCTGTGACTGATGTCAGCCGATTCCTATCGATGCCAGCATCTCTTGAACTACTCCTAACCGACGTCGATCGCTCCTGACTGACGCCGGTGACTGTGTAAACCTACAACTTTTGCAATGCACTCCTTTGGTGAAGCTTTTAGCTCCAAACCTTAACAATCTCCCACTTAGAAATAAATAGCTGCACTACTACCTGTACAACATCTTCTAGCTCCTCCATCTTCAACTCAATCATGAAGACCAACAAAAGTTGAATGAAGATTCAACTTCTCCTTTGTAACTGGCTTGGTTAACATATTCTACAAGATTCTTATCTGTATGGATCTTCTCCAGCTTCAACTCACCATCTTCCAATACCTGTCTTATGAAGTGGTACCTAAGCTATATATGCTTTGTTCTTGAATGAAACGCTGAATTCTTAGCCAAATGAATTGCACTTTGACTATCACTATATAATCTACAACTCTCTTACTCCTTTCCAAGCTCTTCCATGAACCGTGTCATCCATATCATCTCTTTGCTAGCCTCTATGACTGCAATATACTCTGCTTCTGTAGTTGACAAGGTAACAACCTTCTACAACTTTGATATCCAGCTAACCACCATTCCACCAACAGTGAAAACATATCCTATGGTGCTTCTCCTACCATCCAAATCACCTGCCATATGTAAATCTACATAACCATGTAGAGAAGTATTTGAACCTCCATAGCACAAATGCCTACTATTGGTTCCTCTAAGATATCTAAGGATCCACTGAACTGCTTTCCAGTGCTCCTTCCCTGGATTGGCCATATACTTACTTACAACTCCCACTGTTTGGGCAATATCTGGTCTAGTACACACCATTGCATACATTAAACTCCCTACTGTGGAAGAATATGGAACTCTATTAATGTACTCTACCTCATCATGTGAATTAGGACATTGTTCTTTACTCAATTTAAAATGTCCAGCCAAAGGCGTGCTTACCAGTTTTGTATCCTGCATATTGAACCTTTTCAACACCTTGTTCACATAATCCTCTTGAGACAAAATCAACCTATGATTTTTCCTATATCTCTTAATGCTCATGCCAAGGATTTTCTTTGCTGCTCCCAAATCCTTCATGGTAAATGTTTGAGCTAATTTCACCTTAAGCTTAGAGATATCCTGCATGTGTGATCCTGCAACCAGCATATCATCTACATAAAACAACAAAATAATATATCTAACATTATCCAATCTCTTAAAATACACACAATGGTCAGATTGACATCTACTATAGCCATGCTCAGTCATAAACCTGTCAAATCTCAAATACCACTTTCTAGGAGCTTGCTTGAGGCCATACAAGCTTTTCTTCAATCTACACACTAACTTCTCCTTACCTTTGACCTCAAATCCTTCCGGCTGTTCCATATATATTTCTTCATCCAAATCTCCATGAAGAAACATTGTCTTAACATCAAGCTGCTCAAGATGCAAATCCTCAATAGCAACTACAGACAATATAGTTTGTATAGAAGTCATTTTAACAACAGGAGAAAAAATCTCACCAAAATCAATACCTGGCTTTTGTGCAAATCATTTCACTACCAACCTGGCCTTATATCTCATTTGTCCATTCTCACCTTCCTTCAACCTATAGGTCCATCTGTTCTTCAGTGTCTTCTTACCAGCTATCAACTCAACCAAATCCCATGTTTGGTTCTCTTTCAAGGACTCCATTTCCTCAACCATGCCATGCTCCCACTGATTCTTGGATTCCACTTGTATTGCTTCTTCAAAACTCTCTGGTTCTCCAACATCAGCTAGCAATAAAAAGAATAATGAAGGGGAATATCAAATTAGAGGTTTAGTTACCCTTTTTGACCTCTTGATGGGCATATGAGACTCATCCACAACACGTTGTCTGCCCAAATTCTCTGACAGTGATCGACCTCGGTCACTTCTAGGGCTGTAACTGGCCGACATCAATTTTGCTTGATCGACGTCTGTTTCTATCCTAATGACATTGGTCACTATATGACCGACATTGGTTTTTGTTTTATCGATGTTGTTTCCTACCTGGATGACATCAGTCTCTGTGTTTTCCTTTATGTGATTAATTTTTCTTGTGAGCTCATTTTGGACCGTCACCTCGTCCAATTCTCCATTGCTCTACCTAGATTGATTCAGCTTCTTCAACTGATCACTATACATCACTTTTTCATTGAAAACAACATCATGGCTCCTAATTATCTTGTTAGTTCCTAGATTCCAAAACTTGAATCCAAAATCATCAGAGCCATAGCCAATAAATGTGCACCTCATAGACTTAACATCCAGCTTCTTTCTATTTTCCTTATCAACGTGCACAAAGGCTTTATAACCAAAAAATTTGATAAATGAGAGATCTACCTTTTTACTTGTCCATGCCTCTTCTATAATTCCACCATCCAGAGCTGTAGAGGGTCCTCTATTAATTAGGTACACTACAGTATCAATAGCTTTTGCCCAAAACTCTAAGGGCAAACTAGCATGCAATCTCATACACCTTGCATGCTCCATTATTGTTCTGTTCATCCTTTCAGCAACTCCATTTTGCTGAGGTGTCCTTGGAACCATCCTTTGCCTATGGATTCCATGCATATAACAATACCAGTTGAACTTATAGCTATAAAACTCACCACCATTATCAGATCTTAGGCACTTCAATCTCCTACCTATTTCATTCTCAACCATAGCTTTCCAAATCTTAAAAGTGTCAAATACATCAAATTTATTCTTAATACAATAGACCCATACCTTTCTTGTAGCATCATCTATGAATGAAACATAGTACTGTGATCCTCCAATAGAAGCAACCTGAGCTGGTCCCCACATGTCTGTGTGAACAAGCTGTAACTTATGCTTCTTCTTTGTTGACCCAGTCTTGAGAAACCTCACTCTCTTCTATTTTCAAAAAACACAGTGCTCACAAAAATCTAGATCTATTATTTTCAAATCTGAAAGCTTACCTTTTGCCTTAAGAATGGACATTCCCTTCTCACTCATGTGGCCAAGCCTTGAGTGCCACAACTTTGCATCCACATTTGAAGTAGATAATATAGAAGGAGAATTATTAGTAACACAATTACATAAATAGAGAGTACCTACTCTCTTACCTCTGGCCATTACAAGTGCACCTTTGGTCACCTTCCAAGATTTAGCTATGAGGGTTACTATACAACCCTCATCCCCTAACTTTTGTGTAGAAATCAAATTCCTCTTCAAGCTAGGAAGATGCATGACAACTCTCAACACCCATGTGTTGCCATTCTACATTTTTAGCTGCACTTTTCCTTTGCCAACAATTTTACAAGGCTCATCATCCCCTAAGTACACTATTCCAAAATCTCCATGGATATAGTCACTAAAATATTCTCTATTAGGGGTAGCATGAAAAGATGCACCAGAATCTAAAACCCAAGATTCTATATTATTATGCAAAGAGAATATTAAAGCATCTTGTGCAATACATGCAACCTTTGCTTCTTCCTTTCCTTCGTGCTGATTGTCCTCCTTAGGCTTTGACCAGCAATCTCTGCTTATGTGCCCTATCTTTCCACAATTTCAGCATGGTGGCTTCCTGCCATTTCTAGATTTGGATCTACCTCTCACCTTTGACTTAGACCTTGATCTCCCTTTCTTGCTCTTCTCTTTTTGCCTTCCCCTACTCTCAAAACTTAAAACATTCCCTGATGTTTCCTCTGTGCTTTTCTTGTGAATTTCCTCATTTAAGATTACACTAACAACATCCTCTACTTTTAAAATATTTGAAGTAGATGCAGTATTAATAACTGCCATTACCAAGCTATGCTAGCTTTCAGGCAATAAACATAATATTAAAAGAGCTTTAATTTCATCATCAAACACTATTTTGATTGAACTTAATTGATTTACAATTCCATGGAAATCATTTAGATGATTAGATACAGATCCACCTTCCTGCATACACAAATTAAATAACTGCTTCATAAGATATACCTTATTAGAAGCTGAGGGTTTTTCATATAAATTTGCTAAAGTAGTCATTAACTCTACCATTTTCTTTGCCTGTGATAAATTAGATATCATAGTAGATGCCAAACTCAGTCTTATAGACCCTAGAGCCTTTTTATCAAGAACTTCCCATTCTTCATCATCCATGTCTGTGGGCTTCTTTGTAATCCCACCTAATGGTAAGTATAGATCTTTCTGATACAGATAGTCCTCTATCTGCATTCTCCAATGTTGATAATTTTTGCCATTAAACTTCTCCATTCTTAGTTTACTTTCTTCTACCATTGCTTCTCCCACTCAAATAGAAATCCCTATAGAAACCCTGTGAGTACCCTGTAATCAATACACACTAACTAGATCTGAAACACCTATTAGTCAACCTGAGCTCTGATACCACTTGTTGGGGATCAACCAACAATGTTGATTACACTTATGAAAGCAATAAATGTGGAATTAAATCAAAATGATAAGTAACTAGAATGATAAATAGCAAATAATAAGAGATATAAGAAACCACCCTGTAAACTTGTATTAAACTCTTTACAGAAGGAATACAATTGAAGAAACTTCCTTTCTTCCACACCTCTCTCAGATGTATAGATCTCTCACCAGATCTCTTTCCCTCAAGAGCTCTCTCTCTTAAGTACAATCAAATCCAACAACTTGGAATGATTCACATATATAATTCTATACTGTTCAACATTACTCATACAATACAATAAGCTAAGAAGATCTATCCTATTATATAATAATTAGGAAACATGAGCATGCATTTACAACCAATAGTTATTCCTCTTAAATAAGGGCTCTAAAATAGTCTTACTAAATATAGAGATGCAGACTTAGGACTATCACTTAATCCTAACATGAAAACACTTGGTTCTGTCCATGGAAATAGCTTTCTGGATGCACAGGTAACCGATGTCAGTTCCTGCCTATTTGCCTATGACCGACGTTGACTGATTCCTGCTGATGTCGACATCTGAACTGCTCCTAACTGATGTCGGTCATTCCTGACTGACATCGGTGACTGTGTAAACCTATAACTTCTGCAATGCACTCCTTTGGTGAAGCTTTTAGCTCCACACCTTAACATATTGTAAAACTAAAGGAAACTTTGGTGACAAGTGTGAAGGGTGAGTGAAGGAGGAGTTATTTGGATTGTAGATAGTGATGGCTCATATACAAAAGAATCCTAATTATTAGGAATGTAACCAATGCCTGGTGTAACATGTATAAATAACCTCACCATAAATGAAATCATTACATCTATAAATATTTAGTTGTGGGACATTATAAAAATTCCAAATAATGAAGTCAATTTTTTTAGCAAGCAAACAGAGTTCTATGCCACATTTTAGGAGTTTCATGACCTTGAGGGACATTAATCCTATGAGACTTTGAATTTTATATTTATTAACTCATTATCCTACATGTTTAACTCCTCCTCTCATATTTAAAAGTGTTCTTATGGCTCTTGTAATTATCTCTTCTCACTTATCTCTCAAAGTCTATAAGTGGAAGCCATTTTGGCTATTATAAGCTAATACCACACCATGTATGATGAAGCCCTGCTAGAATGACATTGTATTTTGCCTTGGAAAAATTAATTAAAGTATATTTTTGTGTTCATAAACATTTGTCTAAGTGTTCAAATGGACATATGGTGAAGTTAGTGATAATATTCTATCCTCACTTACCTTATCCTTTATGTCTATGCAAGAATTCCTATTTTAACAGGTCATATAAAGTATAGTCAAGGATGTTAGGATCCTTTCAAGTGCATAATTTTAATTAAAGTGTGAAATATTCCCTTTGGTTCACTTTCCTTGTGTTGTCTCATGCATATCACCTCTATGTTGAATCACTTATGTTACAACCTTTTAGGACTTAGAAGCTAATTTGTATGACTTGTTTCTTAATGAAATAAGTATGATGATCATGTGGAAATCATCTTAGTGTATCACCCCCTTAGATTAGTTTTATTTCATTTAAATTTAAAACTCTTTTCCTCACAAATATGTAGTTATTTAGGTGATAATCATTTCAAGGTCTATTCAAGGAGCTAGCCCTTAAACCTAGAGGTCTACTTCTACCTATAGGTAGACCCACATACTTATAAGTATTCCAATGTTTCCCAAATCTAGAAGAGGATTAAACACCCTCTTCTAGGGTTCAATATTTTGTGATGTTATATCCTAACCAACTAAAAACCACCATGTGTCACTTCCATTAAAAATGAAAAAATGGCTCAAAGTGTCCTGATTAAGACAAAAATATACGTGTATAATATTAACCTAGGACTAATCATAAAGTACCACACATCACTTCCATACACTAAATGTAAAAATGGATCAAAATAACGTAGATGAGAAAAATAAAGGTGTATATTAAGCCATAAGTTGATAGTATCGTGTCACATATACTTGGCCAATCCAAGTGGTTAAATCTAGTACATGAAAAGGTAAGAGAGTGACACCTCAATTGCACCTAGTGTGTATATATTATAAATAATATACCAAACCATTAGAGGAAAATTATCCTAATTTGAGGATACTAAAGGTACCATAAGGATTAAATTATTCATGTTTATATCACACCCTTATATTAATCTATTTGGGTAACTGGGTTATGATTTGATAGCCTATAAGTGTCCCACCACCATCACTAAAACCAAATTAAGAACATATTTTAAAAATTATCTGAGTTAATGCTAGATCAAAAAACATTAGAGTGGACTATTCCACCCACTCAACTTAAATTAATTTAAGGTGACACCTAAAAAACCATTAATTTAATATATATTTATAGATCCCTATAATTCCTCATAGTAATATGATTCACTATTACTACTCCCAACTCCTAAGGATAATTCCCTACAACACCTTAAGATTTTAGTACATCCCTTAGACTGAGTATTCATTCCTAACCATATCTCAACTCCTAACCATACACACATTATCTTTTAAACCCAAACCCAAGCCTAAATTTAGAGATACTACCTTCTCATTAGACCTAACCCATTTCAAGCATTATAAAAAAGTGTTTAGGATGATTGAATATGTGCATAAGCCCACCTCAAATGATTATGAGGAAGATACCAAGTTCCTTAAGACTCTCAAAAACCTTGATAATTTATGATTTCACAAAGATATATCCAACCCATAGGTATTCCCCTATGTTGATCTCTTTAACAACATACTACAACACTTTATGTGTGTGTACATTGCTACTCAGGACATGATATCCTTTGTGGGGTCCCAAAGTAAATTTATAGACATCTCTGGAGTTGTCTTCAAGCGGTAATATATCACGATAATTTTTTTATAGATTTAAACCATAATGCAGTAGATGCATGGACCTATAGATATAAAAATATGGGTTTATCTAAGATTGGGATATTAACCCAGACCAATGGACAAAAATGGATGATATCAATGCTTACACTATTCACAAATTTTGGGAAATAATTAAAATCAAGAATATACTATTGAGTCAATTATTTTGGGTGAAGGATGTCTTACATGTCAACATCATCTAGGTTCCCTTATTGAGCATCATACTTGAAGGAAAAGAATTATCAAACCTCAAAAGCCTCATAAATTTCAATTTAGTCAAGGGTTTCAATGAGGCTAGAAGAGGTGTTAAATTTTATATTCTAAGATATATTATAGATGTATTCTATTCCATCCTTTCATTAAATAATTATGTATTCCTACCATGGAACCCATAAAACTTTGTGGTTCATGTGGTCTTTATAAGTTGTATGCTGACAACCATAAGAACCACATCTTGGACATTTTTGAGTCTTTCTACCCCATGATTTACATGTCCGTTGTGAAAGCTCTTAGAAAAATTATGAAGGACACTTATAACCATATGCCCTAATGGTATTATATGGATCATACCATTATATAGGTGGATGCCATATAATAAGCCCCTATCCTATTACCCTATAAAGTCATGGATTTCCTCTTAGAGTAATAAATCACATGTCAATTAGTTGAGAGTGTCATGGGTTATTCACTCAATATCCAAGATAAGTCATCATTTTACTTCCCAATATTAAATCAAAACCATTAATATGAGAATATTACTTTGATATAGAATATATGGCATAATAGGAATTCCTACACCTTGGTAAGGGAATATCATCAAAAAAGAGAAACCTATGGGGTTATCAATGCCCATGTGGTGAAGTATGTAGACAACATCAATATCATATATCACCATGAGACTGAAGAGGATGATTATATTCATCTCAAATTAGATAATGATTGTAAAGTAATAATGTAAGTGGAATCAATAAAGAAAAAAGGAAAGATGTCATAGTTTAGACTAATCTTTGAAGAAAGGCTAGTTCCACCTCCATAGACTCTTCTAATGCAATCACCTTCACCAAGTATATCCTTGGGGCTGATGAAAATTTATATAAGAGAGGAAATTTAGGTAAATACACCCCATATATATATAATAATCATATAAGTCATCTTGACACCTTCACCTCTATGGGTTTCACCTCTCTTACTCTGAGTTCTAACTACGCCACCTTTATTCCATGGGTCAATCAATTATAGGTGGTGAAAGTGTTATATTTAAACATTGATAATATCACTAAATTGAGTTTAGATTAGGAAAAATAAGAGGTTATAATAGATATTCCTTATCCCACTTCTACCATCCCTTACCCCGAAGATTACCTATTCTTACTAGGCATAATCTAGTAAGGACTCCCCTAGTTCATATTTCTCCCACTACCAATTAACTGAAGTACTATTGGATTTAAACATGATTAACATATTCACTTCCCAATTCCATTATTCCTATCTAATTCCACCCCCAATAATCCTTGATACCTAGCTTTGGTCTTTAGGAGTCTCAATTGCAAGACTTGCATCCCCCAGTATCCAACTCATCTCAAGAAACTTATAAAACTCTAGTGAGGGCTTATTTCCCCATGGATACTATATTTTAAACACCAACATGCACCATGGATTCCCTGATAGTGGTTTTATTAGCTACTCCTCTAGCATGGACACCCCAATCTCCCCACTTGACTATCTTAATAAACACCTCAATGACAAGTGCACTTATGTGAATAGTTTAAGTGGTTCTCAGCTACACAACACCTATAATTAATCTTCCCACTCCATAATTTTACCTAGTAACCATTGCCACAATGACTCATTTGACTACTATGGTATAGGTTGATTTGGGCATGATGACCAAAAGGAAGAAGAGAGTAGACTTTATTTTCCCCTTAATTTAGTCTTTAGTTGCCATAATAGTTCTTGAAACCATAATCATGGTTCTATTTGACCCATGAAAATTATCCTAGAAAAGGCAAAAGGTATCCTCCTCTCATCTTTTTATTTATATAACCCCTCTCATTTATCCCTATAACTCCCTTTATATCACCTCAGGTCCTTAAATATTTGGATTTAACTAGTTGATCTCCTCATTCTTATTGAACACATTACTCCTAGGTATCATTGGTATATAAGTTAACATCACCCTCAAAGAATGGCATGCCAAATTTTTCATATGGGTATGATTTTCATCATTCCCCATTTATCTCCCATGCTTCCTCCTCCTCCACTCCTTTCCTTCCTCATTCCTTCAACTTCATTCATTCCTAATTTTTTTAGGCCTCTAACATCTACCTTTGCCTTTACCATCCCACCTTCATCCTCTTCTACCACCTTGAATTATTATAAGCCAAAGATAGGATAACCCATAATATTTATTGAAACATAGAGACAAAAAATGTCATATCAAGGTGATATAGAGGTATAGTGGGAATTTTTTTTAGAGACTGAGAGAATGAGTAAAGTTATTATGCATATGTTCACTTAAGAAGGGGACCTAGTGTTTTGGAGAATTGATCATGATTCGTTCTCATTAACCAAAGTGAGGACACATATTAGAGAGGATAAAGTGGTCAAAGACACTTTATTAGTGCTCTAAGATATTAATGAGATATCTGAGAAGCTCATGGAGACATGGAGGAGTAGTTTAGATCACTTGAATCACTAGAGAGGATAACTTTCCTAGTAGAGTTGATTAGTCAAGTTATAAAATTCCTTGCATAATTTTTCATAGCTCTAAAAAAGGTGACTAGAGGCATATACACAAGTAAAGATCACCTCCAATGAACTCAATCATATTTATATGTCTTATTATTGGTGTAGGTTATTATTTTCATACTCTTTAGATTACTTAGGTGTTATCTCATTGGAGATGTTTATCCCACATTCAAGAGGATGATGGGTTTATGCCTTAATTCCACATATATTAGGTAATTTAGTCCCACATGCATGGGATGGTTAGGATTCTCTTATATTTACCTATTTGTACAAGTATATTGTAAACTATTTGATATAAAATAACAATTGGTTTTTTCTTAGTTGGTTTATTCTTGGTGTGCAATGCCAAAGCTTTTATGGATGTAGTAATGGTCTCTTAGAGAGATTGGATGAAGAGTTTTATTAACTCTTTCATGGTATTAGAGATCTTAAAATAACCATTACTCAATAATTTTATGTTCTAGCCTCTATTTATATTTTTTTAACATGGATGTATATCTCTTTGATGCTCAGTATCTAATTTTCTGTACTACTAAAATTTTATTTACTATGAGTTTGTAGGGCTTTGTTTATTTTTTAGATCTTGTCATATGGCCTATGATGAATTTTTTTTCATGATATTTGGATATTATTTGGGAGATTTATCCTCAAGACCTATAACTTATCATTAACATCATCCTACAACCAGTTCCACATCACACAGATACTCCCATTCCTTGTGCCAGTTCTCTCTGACTGGTCATATGCTACTTATGTTCTATTCATCAAGTATTTACTTGATGTTTTAGTCATGGTTTTCTCTACCAAGTAATGAGGTATTTATATCATTAAAGAATGAAGTGAAGGATTGTGTATATCTATGCTCAAAATTCATACATCTTTTCACCTGTATATATTGTAGCTTTGATCTAAAAATAATTATTTACATTTTCTAGTTTTATTTGAATGGCTTCAAATCTACAATACAATATAGAGTTGACCATGCAAATTTTAGGCCCTGTAGATTATCCCATCACCATGTAAAATGATAAGCTCTTTGTCCATATATTTCCATTTTTGCATGATATCACGTCTAATGTGGTGCTTCACCATTTTTTGCAATCTACAATTCTAAGGTTGTAGATTGCAAGGGTTACTTCCTAGGATTTGATGCCAACACATCATGAAGCCAATATGTATCCTCACTTGGGAATATGAAAGACACAAGATTATATAACATATTCTATTTCAAGGTCTATGGATGACCCATTAGGTGGGCAATAAGGGCTCTGATTTAGAGATTAAGACCTAATTTTTTCTTCTAGATATGCCATCCAAAGTGGTTAGTGAAAATATAGAAAGTGTTAGAGGAGATAGAATTATTTTTTTATTACTTTTTGGGTTAAAAAAATATTTTTTTATTTGTTGTTTTTTTAATAAAAACAACATTATTTGGTGGAGATATTATTTTTATGGGATTTTATTAACATTTGAGGGCCATTTTGTAAAGTGGAGGGGCATTTTCTATGTGGTTATTTTTTAGTGACCAACTTATTATACTGGTGGCAAACACATTGGATGGAGAGTCATTTGATTGTTTTTTTTTTCACTAATTATTTTTATCTCATTTATTAAAGACCTATGGGTGAGGCCTAGTTTTGCAAGTGGCCAAAACCCCTCATAAAGAAAAAAAAAATCTCCTTATTTGCTTTTCTTCTCTCATTGTAATTTTAGATACATTTTTTATTACATCTAACATCTTATTTGTATGAAATTTATCCCGCATTGATCTTTCTTTGCCTACATTGTACCACTTAATTCCATTATTTCACTTTGCATTATTTGAGTTGCATTTTTGTATGTGATTTTATAGGTTGTCATTTTCTATAGCTGATTATTTTAGGTGTTTTTAACACACATGATGGCTTTTTTCACCATTTGTCACACTCTTATATCATCCCACAATGTGCTATATTCTAGTTTACACATTGGCACTTTAAAAAAATTATAGTGTGTGTTATGTCTCTATCAAGGCCCCTTTCTTAGTGACTTACCTGATTATATGGAGAATCTTTTTCACTCCCTTATTTTTAGAGAATCTCTCATTATTTATGATGAATTTTTTGATAGATTGATACTTTCCTTGTTTGGAGCTATTTTGGTGAAACTTGGTGTCTTCCTTATTTTCATTTGGTGTTTATTTATACATATTATACTCACACTATGTTATAAAGTGCCATGGGGGGTTGATGATTTAGACTTATCTACATTCATGTGTTTGTGTGATCTATTTTGGACACCTTTTCACTCCTTTAGTTATTTATCTCTCCCGTCACCACTTGGTTCTTCCTTATTTTAGATATTATATTTGAATTTGAAACACTATTTTTTTGATAATTGATAGTATCAAACAACTTAAAGTGTAGCTATTCTAGTGAATCCCAATGTCATCTTATCTTCTTTAATAGTTCAACAATCTCTTTTAGTGTGATATGGAGCTATTTTGGTGCATACAATGTTAGCTTGTTATATGTTCAAGTAGTGGATTTAGACCACTCACACAAAAATTTTATTTCCTCGATATCTACCCAATATGGGGGGTGTATATACAACATTATTATCATCACTCCACCTAGTCAGTAGTATGGGGGTGGTGTGTAGATTCTACTTCCTAATAGTTGAGTGTTCTTTACACAGGTAGTATTCTTTTATACTTTTGACATCATTGACAATCTTCTTAATTAGAGATATTATGGTGAAGCCTAGTATCAATTATTTTTATGATCGAGTAGTGGATTTTGACCACTCATGTATATTGAGTCCTTTATGACTTTTGATTATTTGGAGTGCGTACTACTTCAACATCATCTTTGGGGGCTTTCTAGATCTCTCTTATTATTTTCTCTCTTTTTTTTTTGTGGGGGGGAGTTTTTCCTATGGGTTTTTTAAAATTTTTCTCCACTTTATGAGAGTTATATGTATATTTTGTAATTTTTTAGTGGTTTATGGATTCCTCCTTTGTGCATAGGTATCTTATCCAGGAACTTTATTTTCTAAAATCCATATGAGTATTTTTTACTTGTCTCCATGGCCTTATTGGTGATTCTTATAGTGATGGTAGTGTGGTATCCCCACTAGTGACACTAATGTGGTAGCCCCTCAGTATTTATGCTCACTTATCACCTTCTTGTTGGAGGGTATTCAAGCAATGATTCTTCAAGTTCATCATTTTACTTAGTATTCTGGAGTGTAGTGTTCATATTTAGTGACCCTAGTATTTAGCACCATTCCTAATTTCACTTGGAAATTATAATGACTCAACATCTAGATACTTTGATAAGATGGATTGACATCCATAGGGACATGTGGCTTCACACTAAATCCTTTATCATACCCACCTAAGCCAAAATTAATGGGGGTTGTTAGTGTAAGATATTAATTTTCCACTCTTTAAATTACTTAGGTGTTATCTCATTGGAGATGTTTATCCCACATTCATGAGGATGATGGGTTTATGCCTTACTTACACCTATATTGGGTAAGTTAGTCCCACATGCATAGGATGGTTAAGATTATCCTATCTTCTATTAATTTGTACATCTCTATTAGAAATTATTTGATATAGAATACCAATTGGTTTTTTTTTAGTTGATTTATTCTTGGTGTGCAATGTTGAAGCTTTCATGGCTATAGTAATGGTGTCTTAGAGAGATCTTGGCTAAAGAGTTTTGTTAACTCTTTTAATTTCTTGGATGGATAATAAATACAAGCATATTTTAGTGGTTATTTATAAGGTTATGTTCATAGAGATTAATCTCATGCCTTTGGGAGACCTAAACATTGATTTAACATTTTAGGGTTTTGAACAAATAAAACCTATGCTTGGTTAAATGGTTGAGATGTCTAAATTAGTTAAATAACATGTAATAACTAATTACTATTTTTTTATGGATTTTGACTCATTTTTAATTTATAAATATATTATTAAATAATATTAAATAAAAATTTATCTAGAAAGTGACTATTGTAGATGATCTAGGTTTTGAAAATTAGGTTTCAGATAGTTTTAAGTGTCATCAATGAGATTCAAGGATCTATTTACTCACTAGATAGTAGCATCTAACCTAGATAGTAGCACCATGTTTCTATAGTATCCTTAAATTATCACTAATGTCATATTTTTGAGATTGATACTATTTTCTAGGAGCACTTACATCTATGTTTTAGGTTATATTCCTATGCACACAAAATTTTGAACTCTATGTTATGCATAGAAAACTTAATCTAGTATGCAAATCCTAATCCTCCTTACAAATATGACATGAGAAATAATTATGTGTTCATTATTAAGATAGGTTGGACATCTTTGTTACCCCAATGTGAAGAGATTTTCCTACATACCAATACTCCATAGAGGGATTAAGCCCTATGTAGTTCTCCCACCTAATGCTTGATGAAAGTGCAAGTGAATGTTAGAATGAGAGTGGATTTGGATGCTTTGAATATGCTTGAGATTTAAAATATGTGTTTAGGGATGAATTAGATGGTAGTATGTAGAAGTAGGTAGAATAGGGATCAAATACCTTAATTTTTTTCAACTTGTCTTTGGTTTGAATAGGCTTTTTAGATCTATTTTCCATCTAGTGAAAAAAGTTCAAATAGTCTTGCATTTATACATATATGTAGCCTATGTGGATAATAAAATATGCTTAATCCAACCTTATAAAGGGCACACATTTGAAAAAGCATCTATTCAAGAGAGTTATGGATAAAAACAATGACACCTAGCTGAAGACACTAGTTTCATGTGGCTATAGTGTCCCAAATGTGGTGATAATGTCCACCTAGTATAATGCTAGGAAAATTGAGTTGGGATCTGAGAAAACTATCTTAAGACTATGTTTTGATTGATTGTAGATGTATGTGGTCTACAAAATTATTGAAAATGAGTGAAAAATGTTTTAGGAAAGGTCTAGGGCTAGGCTAGGAATAAGATAACTCAAGTAACACTCTTAGCTTCTAATTACCACTTTTAGGTGATTACATTTCCCCCATTTTATGCTAGAGAATATATAAAAGTAAAATGACTAGTATAAAGGAAAAATAAGCATACCTAGACTTACCTTGGAAGTCAATCCCATGTAGCTAAGTCTGAGTATGAAAATATTGGTCTAAGTATGTGAAACATGATCTAAAGCAATGACCTAAAATGAAACATAAAAAAATTAGTCCTTAATTAAAAGATGATCAAAAGAAAAAGACTATGTTAAAATAAAATAACTAAGTAAAGATGAGTAAAGAGAGAGGAAAGGAATGAATAAAACTAATTAGGTACATGAAACAATTCTTGAACCTAGTGAAAACATGTGTGTGTGTGTGTGTGTGTGTGTGTGTGTGTGTGAGAGAGAGAGAGAGAGAGAGAGAGAGAGAGAGAGAGAGAGAGAGAGAGAGAGAGAGAGAGAGAGAGAGAGAGAGAGAGAGAGAGAGAGAGAGAGAGAGAGAGAGAGAGAGAGAGAGAGAGAGAGAGAGAGAGAGAGAGTGAGTGTACATAGTGATAATATCATTAAATATCTTGGACTGAGTTGATGGCTTGCTCAATACTCATATGGCTAGCTTAAGAAATCAATCTAGTTTTGACTTCATCATTTCCCACCCCTTATTAGTGGATCTGGATATGTGAATAGCTTGAATAATATTATAAGTGTGTCTAACCCTCTCATGTGGGTGGCTCAAGAACTCAAGTAGCCATGACTCCATCATTTCCCACCCATGTGAAGTAGATGCATTTATAATTGAACTATGTAAAGTGTTGAAGGTTTCTAACTGAGTAAATCTAATTATGTATGCCAACTCTATAGCCACTCAGGTATATTAGGCATCTTTGGACTACTTGGGAATTAAAACCACTATAGATGGAGTAAGGCATGAATTTTGTGATAACCTATAATGTTATAACAAGTGTATACAACATAGAAAATGACATAGAGTTTTCCATTCCATCTAATTAGCCTGTGTGTAGCTAGGTTTATTGAAACTATGTTCCACATAAAGCCCCTAATTTGGTATTTAAGTATATTAAATTTGAAATTAGTATGTAATAATTGAATCTATGTAACTAAATTAAATGTGGGAGCTATCATTTCATGTATGATGCCCCCAAATCTAAGCACCCATTATGAATCTAATTTATATTATATGTATCTAAGAAAAATATGAACATAACTATCAAAATTATGATTGTATCTATGCAAATATGTATTGTACCTAATGTACCAATATAAATAATCAAGACTATCCTAAAGTTAGGGCTACTATATAATAGTGCTCTATAGTGGATAGTAACACCCTGTGGGACTAGTGTCCCAATATGGGTGCTAATGTTTGTCTGGTCTAAAACCTAGGTGATTTGAAGTATTTTTTGAGCCTGTGTTCTTTTCTATGTCTACCCTATGTCTAGTTTTTTAAATTAAGTGTATGTTTTAAAATTTATCTATGAATAACAAAGTAGGAGCTTGATCTCTATGATAAAACCATATAAATTCCCCCTCTTTTGAGGGTATTTATAAAACTTATGTAAGAACCATACTCAAAAGAAGTAGCTATGTAAAATGTTTTATCCAGAGTATGTGCATGATATTCAAATACAATGTACAAACATAACATCAAAATGAAAATGAATCTAAGCATACGTAGATAATGTAAGATGTATGTTTTAATCTAGCATTTAAAAAGGGTGTCAAGATACGTGTAATCAATGTGTATAGTAAAAAAAATTAGTAAATACCTATGGGGATGGGGCATGATGTCCATCATGAAACCCAAGTAGGAAGGGTAGATGCATGAGGTCCCTCATGGCATTGAAAAATGGTTTGTGTGTAATAAGCAAATGCAAGTGTCATGGTCTAGACGCATACATATAATCACATGAGGCATATAAAAGGTAGGATAAGGGGACACAATATAAGGGACATGGGTACATGCCACTAAATATGAGAATGAAAACATATAAAGACATGCTTAAATGTCCACATACATAAGAAACAAGCAATTTAGCTTAGATCCACATAGAAGGACATGTTCAAATGTCCACATATAGTAGTAGTAAAAACGCACATAGGGGACATGGGCATATGTCCAAGTAATACAAACATATAAGTGGTGTATATCTAAATAACAATGGAACATTCAAATGCCCTCAAAGATAGAATAAACGTAGGAACAACATCACGTCTATTCTAGGAAAACTATAAATGAAAGCATGTATAACTGTATAGTAAAAATATATGTAGATGTTAGGATGCATATATGATAAGTATAACTAGTGATAATCAGACAAAGAAACTAAGCAATGAGTAGAAATGATCAATATCAATATAAATCAATGCATAAAATGGAATGTATAGTATGTAAAGATATATTTTGGTAGTAACAACCATGTATGGGATGCTTTGAGTGGGTTGATATATCAAATGAATAAACCTAGATCAGTGTATATTCCCCCAATGGGTAGATGATAACAAGTCTGGATCAATGCAGTGGACCAAAATCCTATATTAATCTACAAGCACTCAAAAATAACAAGTGAAGAATATTTATATGATAAAACTAACTATACTAGGATAGTTATCAATATGAAATATATAACAAGTAGTACATATGTAAATATAGAAATACATACAATCTATAAATTTTATGATTTTGAAATATTTTAATGTTTTTGTATTTTGACATGTTATATTATTTTTGTGTTTTTTGAGTATAATATATTTATAATCAAATGAAAATAAGCAATGTACAAGGAGTGTCAGAGAGAAGGAAGTATGTACAAGAGTAGGAGCTATACTAGCCAATGAGTCTCATGAAAGACTCAATATCACTATGACTTGTGTCAAATAAGGGAGAGATGATCATATGTGCGGTGTGAAAGGTCAACTATGATCACATGATCTATTATGTAATATAATCTTCGTCTAAAACCACTTGTGCAGTGATTTTATGATGTTGTAGCACTAAAGGTAATGCCCTATAAATTGTAGGGGTCTTTGGAACCCATATGGTATAAGAAGAAGTTATAAGTGATGTAGGTTGCCAATGTTGAGAACCCATAGAATAAAATAAAACTAATCTCAATGTAAACTAATTAGAGGAAAGTCATCTAAATTATATGATGTATCTCTAATATAAAGGTCTCTCTAGTAATGGTCTTCATAAGAGAATATACATATGGGTAGATATCATAGGAGTAGACCTAGCCTACACTGATGACTCTAATAAACACTATGATATATGCATAGGAGATTTACTCTCTATTATAACTGATAACCATGCAATATTTTGTAATGGTTCTATAATTGTAATTAGTGTTCATGTTGGAAATACATCTATAAACTATGTTGGATATGCCTATGAGATGGGTGGAGGATACTCATATGGGATGCCCTCAACCTTAACCATTTGATTAACATATATATAATCTATGCATTAGTGTATATGGTATGGATCAAATATACTATAACCATGGACAACCCAATAATATATTGAATACACCTACACTATGTACTACCAGGAATCAAGTGTCTATATATGATGGTCCCACCTATAATAAAATCATAGTCTCCCTAAAAGATCTCTAAACATGTCCATTAAAAACACTAATGACTATATCTATGGGGAATATATCATGCTCTGTATAGCCCAAGTGATATATGAGTGTCATGATGCACATGCTTATGCTTGACCTATTGTCAACCATAAAACTATGAATAAGATGGTAGTCTAGGTATGCTTGAATTAAGAGTGCATGTAAATCTGTGTCATCATCCACAATCTCCTGCTCTAAAAATGTGATCAAGTGGTCTAAGTGGCATTGTGGTGTGATGCATGCTAATAATGTTATGTAGTGGATGTTTCTCCTTTATAACTATATGATATAAATATAGTGGTGTATTCATCTGATATGTTTAGTGAGCACATAATATTCCCCTTACCTCATTCACTATATGCTTTGGGAAAGTATTTGAAAATATATTTAGTGCCTTAGGCTCTATTTTTTGTTATTTTTATGTCTTTATGGGTATTCCCACATCAATAATTTTAGCCTTAATCAGATATTGTATTTTTTTATTTAGGATAATGCATCTATTTTTCATATGGATTGGTGCCCTATGATACTTGTAGAATGTATTTGAATCATAACTATTGATAAAAGGCCATGTCATATAATCCTTTTTAATGGTAGGAAGAGATATGTTATTGCATTCCAATAATTTTTGTAAAACCTATGCTGGTGATTCTAAAAGATTAGTGAAGACTCTTCATTAAAGGGTAGATAAAACCAATCTATGAGATGAATTAAAAGCTATGTTGACTATGGAATTTATATCACATTTTTTTCTATGGCCCTTACCTTGTATGGAGGTTTGTTTTAACTCTTAATAGTTGATTCTGATCCATTTATGTACTTGATTTTTTCCATTGATAAGAACTTAATCTCTCTTTCCTTAACTATATGAAACATATCAGTAAATGTAGGGAATTTATTAAAAAAGATATATTCATATAGTGCTAGTAATAGACTATGTTTAAATATATCCTAAATCTCTCTATCTACCATGGGGCTATTTAATTTGGATAATATTTCTTGTATCATAAGACATAATCGGTGAGAGCCTCATTTGATTTTTGATTTAACTATGCCACTTTTGCATATGGTATATTATCACTGATGTTGATATAAAAGTGTGCTAGGATCATGCCAACTAAAGTATTTAATGTTAAGATATATTGATATAAAAAACCATAGAACCATTGTAGGGAATAATCCTTGAGACTATGTGGAAATAGATTTGTAAGAAGTCAGTCCTTGGACACATGGTCTAAGCATACTACATGAAAGGATCTAAGGTGATGCTCTGGGTTACCCTTGCCATCATATAATGTGAGCTTGGGTGATAGGAAACTAGATGTAAAATGAGTTTATACTATGTGATGTGCCAAAGGTGTATGCATGAGAATGTTGGAATCTAAGGCATGGAATCGTCTAGTTTCTCCCTTCTCAAGATGTAATACCTTAGACTACAAAGTATGAATCTTGTGCATAAGAGAATTTTAATGCCCAAAAAAAACACCCCAAATGACTCATAAAAACACTAATTTTTTTTATTTTTATTTTAATGCATACATATGTATATGCTACTAGATTGGTGTGCATACCATGAAATTCAACAACAGATATAATTTGCTAATTTCATTTGTAGTCTAGATTTTAGAATGGAATAACAACAACAAAGGTTGAATTACACACATAAGAACACTAAAAACAATATTGTAGTAGATTATTTATCTTTTACATATCCAAAGTTCTACCACCCAATGAAGTAACCTAAATTAAGAGTTATTATAGTCCATAAGGCACCTTTTTCAAATGACACACACAAGGGGACAACCATCACATTGGTAATCCATTTGATACCATGAAATATAAAAACACCATATATTATGAGAAGGGTATTACATTAAATACAATTCAAAGTAGGGTTTCCAAGTGAAGAATACTCTATTAATAAATTCAAGTAAAAATAAACAAAGAAAACTAACTGCAAGAAGATCAGTGGAAATAATTACAAGAGGATTTTACTTTCTTGAGTCTCCAATCTTTTCCTTCATTTTATTCAATAATGGTGCTCCATTTATGGTTTTTATAAGAGAAATAAGAGGTGTGGATCAAAATAAACTTGGGAAAAGTGATGACAACAATCAACAATAAATTCTAGAAAGCATGGTTTTTCCTTCACTTTCCTCTCCTCTCCTTTCCTCTCCCTCCCTCTCCTTCACCTAGTCTACTCATCCTTATGGAAAATGTACTTGCTTATGAGTAAAAATATAAATTAGTTTCAATAATTTAAAATAATCCTCCAACTATGGCACATTCTTAGTCAATAAACATCAATGGGAGTTAAAAATAATGGATTTGAAAATAAATCTTTGGAAAAATAGTAAATGTCTTCCATACAACTTGTCTTGTCTCCCACTTATTCTCCATCATACATTCCACTTCCATGCCACTCTAGCCTCCACTTTCATAAAGTAAATAATAAATAATTATGCCACTTTCACTCACATGGACTACTATGCCCCCACTTCCACTTTCATAATTTTAAATCAAGGAAATGACAAGTCACTACACCACTTGCCCATCTTGTCCCCCTCATGACAACCAATTATCCATTTACTCCCATGTGCCAAGGATATAATTAAAAAATTCCATATTACACAAACTCACATAATTCACAAATCTAAAACTTCTTAAAAATATAAATACATATAATTCATAAGTTCATTTAGAATTAAATTAAATTACACTAATTGTCTCGATTATCAATGTCATCAAAAACTAAATTATGTATATATATATATATATATATAATATTTAAAATATGAAATTGTAAATAAACATAGTTTATATAAATAAAAATAACTAAGTATACATGCATAATGTACTTATTCATAAGTGAGATATAGTTTGTAAAAACCTGCTGAAGAGTAAATGTAAGCTTACAGAGGGTACCAAGTTGATACTTGATTAAAGTAGGAGATGAATAATAGAGAATTAAGTATGTCCTAATAATTTTCACAATGGTTGACTGTAATTTCTTCATCCTAGTGAGCAATATGAGAGACCACTTGACACATGAATCAAGTAACATAGAAGACTAAACATGTCTCTCGAAGACACAATTAAGATGGCATTTCTCAACAACCAAAAAATAAGTGATTATTCAAGCAAATTGGATAGATATGTTGATGACAATTAGTATAATATATTACCATCTCCTTAGGCCAAATACACCCCAAACATCACCATCTCATCTCTATAGATGTAACAATTAGTTAAATATAAAAATGGATTACAACATTACAAGGCTAAAAAACATTTTTAATAGGGCCAAAAGCAAGTTAACAATACCATGATGAATTCCAAGGAAATCTAAGGAAATGAATCCAACACATTCCATGAGAACACATCTAAACTACCACCCAATAAGGTAACCTAAATCAAGAGTTATTATAGTCCACAAGGCAATTTTCTCAAATGATGCACACAAGGGTACAACCATCACATTGGTAATCCAATTGATAACATGACACATATAAGCATCATAGATTCTGATAAGGGTACTAAATTCACCCCCTCTTGAAAATGTTATCATCCTCTATGCTTCCATGATAAAATCATGTATAAGTATACACCACCTTCCATGATTTTAATAATCCACTACTTAGTGAACCCAATGATATTTCAAAACTCATATAGCTACTTTCTAGAAGGTCATAAAAAGTGATAGAACCAAAATGTTGCTATCAATAATCTGATATGTTAGAACATAAGTTATTATTAATAAACCTTATGTCCTCCCATGGTATAATAAGAATAAGAAATATAGTGTCAAAACATGGAACACATGTAATTACTGTAATACTATTTAGCTATGCAATGCCAAGTCAATTATTAACCAAAACATACTACCATGTTTTCCCTATTGAATGAAATATCATAACTCTAAATAATTTCAATATATCATATTCACTACCAAATGATATTATGAATTATGAAGATCACTAAAAAGAGTATAATCAAATATTCACCATAAGATAATAAAAATGACTAGCAAGTCATATAAGAAAGGATATAATGTTGGAACAACATCAAGAACAATCTAGTGTGAAAAGAATAATAGTCTTCATTAACTGCATCATCAACAACACCTTGCCAAACCTCCTAACTGCTTATACCCCCCAAAACCTCCTTATTCCCTCCTTAAACCTCCCAAATAAATGGCCATAATATATATAATAATCAAAATTACATCTGGTAGTTAGGAATGCTGGTGTCAAAAACCTATCCTACAGAGATTCCCATCTTAACCCAATAGGTTTTTGAAGTTACTTCTTCTTCCCCACACAACATACACTATGCACATTACAACATATATATATATATATATATATATATATATATATATATATATATATATATATATATATAACACTGGTATTTTAGTTTCTAACCAATGTTATTTCATGTGTTTTATATATATATATATATATATATATATATATATATATAACACATGAAATAACATTGGTTAGAAACTAAAATACCATAATAATTTTGAAAGATACAATGCTAAACAATTAATTTAAGAGTTAATAAGCCAATGAAACTATAAAAATAAATTAGAAAATCTAAAATCAAGTTTAAAACAATTTGGCACCAATAAAGAAAATAAGTTCAAGTCACAATTATCAATTCATCAAAATAAAAAAATTAATTCCAATTTTAATAAAATATAAATCCATTTACTTTAAGTTTAATAAAATAACTTATAAATGCTCAAAACACCAAAAAATAAAATAAATGCAAATTCAAGGACTAGTTCTGGTTATTAAATTAAAATAGAAAACATCACTTACTCAAACTATATGACTATAAATGTCACCCAAGGGGTGAAGGAATCAATAAAATTACTTCACCTCCTAGAGGTGAGAGAACAAATGTCGCTTGACTACCTCCTTGAGGTAAGAGAAAACATTACATCATCCTCAATATACCTCCCAAAATAGAAACATGATTACCTCTTATCGGTAATAAGGTAAGACTTGAAAACCTCCTAGAGGTAGGAGAAATGATAACAATAGTAAACATTCCCTATGCCTCCTAGTAACAAGTGCTAATATAATTGTATATAAATAGACCAAGTGTGAACATCATGCATAGAAAATAGTGCTAAAAGTATGACAAGAGACATTACAACTATCTCAAAGTCTCTAAATCCATTGATATACAAGTCTGTCATGAGATAATAAGTCATGTTTGATTATTGTACTTAACTCAAATGATTTTTTAGAGAAACACTATGTTCAATCCTAGTTTCCTTATTCTAATGTAAATAAATAATACATGTGATGAATCTCTTTTAATATCACTAATTCAAAGAAATTTTTAGTTACACTATCACAATTGGTTTATAAGGATAAATTAATTTTCAATCTCAATTGACATATCCAAATTGAATTAATCATATATATTATAGAACTATACTCATACTTACAACCATTATTCCATGCTAAAATGAACACCCAAGTGAACTGTAACCATAACATAATAGTAATATCAAGATAAAAATAAATAGATTACCAATTCTCTCACAAGTAGAAAACTACATTCATTCTTCATAATGAAGAGGGGGACACAAAATCAATCTATCAACACCCTACCTACACACTTATTCTTGAATCAATTTAAGTTATATGCTAGGTTCAACTGCATAACTTGAGGACAAGATTATAACCTACAACAATCTTTTTTAAAATAAAAGTCCTTCAAACCATACTAGGTACCAATTAGATATATATAAAACAACATACACAAGGTTAATACCTCACTATGGTTAACTAAATTCCATAACTACAATTTAATAAAACAAGGCCTCTTTATAACCTCATGCATTATGCTTAACCAAGAGGAAAAACAAAACACTAACTATAACATACTAACTTAGAGATACCACTGCTAATAGTTTGATTTAAAAAATAATCTATTTTATTATATTGGTAAATACAGTTTTATGTTGTTATTAGAGTCATATTCACTCAATGAACTAATACATAATCATAATAAGTATATGGGGAATAGATTAAAGTAAGAATTTACCATGCACAAGCATAGATACATACAAAATCTCTCCATGTATCATTATTTTCTAATAAGGAATAGGAAAAATGACCAACATAACATTCATTGATGAGACATGAGAGAAATACAATCAACCAAAAAAGTTTATCATTTCATCATTTTATTCACTTCAGGGTCTAATGGTCCACTGTGGCTAGATAATCCACCATAATAAGAAAACAAATAAAAAATGAGTTCTCTCAAATAAAATTCTCCCATCCACCAATGGAATGAATAATACAACCAAAATTTAGTGATTTCCATTGTAGTACATGTTTAGAAACACATATATTCTCACTATGGCATTTCACTTGTACACATGTGAAAAAAATTTGCATAATGCATGTAACAAAACACCAACACTCCAGATCTCCCAGTGTTTAATTATATTTTTATATCAAAATGTAATTCCTAAAAATTTCATTTCAAATAACTGATAAAAACACTACAAATTTTTCTTTTTCTTATACTGCATATACATCCACATGCTACCGGATTGGTATGCTTACCATGAAACTCAACAATGGATAAAGACTAATAACATCATTTATATCCTAAATTAATAAATAGAACCAAAATAATCAATGTTTAAGTATTCACACAACAATACTAAAACTAGTATGGTAGTAGATTATTGATTTTGTACATATCTAGAGTTCTACCACCCAATGAAGTTGCATTGCTAGAAAGACAACTCTTAATTGAATAGTCAAGATAAAATATGAATTTTCAAAACCTTTTTACATTCTCAAAATTAGATAGGACAACTCATATGATTAAACATAGGAAAAATGATAAGTGCCAAGAAAAAACCAAATTTCCTAAGAGTACATGGCATGGTCCATTTTAAGTCGATAAAATGGCTTAAACATAGTGTAAGATAAAATATCATCGACAAGAGAAAATCTAAATTTTTGATTAATACCAATTCCATAAGCAAAAAATTTCCCCATATAATTCATAAAATTATTTAAAAGTTAATAAATCATTAAATCATACTAGGATTCAGAACTAATTTAATTGAAAATAACAATTTCATTAAGGGAAAATAACATAAAATGCTTTTGGAAATAACTTACTAAAAATAACTGACTCATCCAAAAGAGTAAACCAAAATTTTCCCTAATAAATCAAATATATTTAAAAAAAATATCAAGTCTCTTTTAAAAAAAATTAAACTTTAAATAGATAAATCAGGTTAAATCCAAAACACTTATGTAAGCTAACAATGAAAAAAATGTATACAAACAATGCCCAGAATTGTGTCAGTAAAATGAAACCAAAAAATACTAGGTTGATTCTAATTATTAAATTGAATTAAATTATTTTTAATAGATAGGTTTAGTATATTACATTTAGGTAAAATTTATTTTAATAATTTACTAATAGTCATCCTTTGGGGCATAGAGCTTATTTACTTAGAAAACCAAAAAATACATAATAAATAGGCTAATAAAAACCACTAAAAATAGAAAATGACCCAAAATTGAGTGATAAAAAGTCATACAATAATATAAATATGGGGATAAACCATAAGATTTTTTTTTCTTTTAAATTTGGATCTTCAATATGAAAATTTAGTCTCTTCCCAAGCTGACTTGCTAACAGTTAATGTCCATCAAATGCAGTTTCTTGTAAGAGTCTCCTAGAATGTATCCACCATAAGATAATCATTCAGGGTGGAATTATTTTTTTGGTTATTTTATACTCCCATATGATAGGATAACATGTTTCAATAATAATTTTCATGAAATTTATCAATTTATATATTGTTAAAAGCCCATCTTTGAGTTATTATGAGTTAATTTTCTAGCAATCATGGTCACATTAAAAAATGGATAGTTTTGATTATGACATGATAAATAACATAAATTAATTATAAAATCATTGTGATTAGATGTGATATGGTCTATATTATTCTTCTCAAGATCCTGTTAACCACCATGTAGACCCACCTCACCTATCGAATTAAAAAATGGAGGAAAGTGATGTAAGGCTTCAAAATTTACAAAATATAAGGCATAAATATCTATGATACAACCTGTAATTCATCACTAAAAATAACCCTACAAGATATATTTAACATAAGCTACTATGGTAATAATTAATTTACAAAGGGTTAACTTTATTTATTAACAAATTCATCTTTAATACAAAAGCATAACATGGTAAGGACACTCAATAGAAAGTGATCCAATAGAGGGATAAGGGCACACATTGTGGGTTGAAAAACACCAAAATATAATAAAATCTATTCTATCACATCCTAAATACCCTTTAAAACATGTAATTCTACCATCAATAACTTTAAGTCTTATTGTACCTATACATCAGCAAGTGCGTCAGCTTAAAGCTGGAAAGTTTATCTTTTTATAATTTTTTACAATGATATTTCATATTGAAAAATTTATATAAACAAATTTATATAATATAAAAATAAAATACAAAAAATTATAAAATACCCAAGATAATTTGAGAATACAAGTCATATACAACTATATGAGAGCCACCTTAATAGGTAAACTAAGTACATATCCAAGGTACATATAGTTTCAAAATACATGTTTAACTATTTAACAAGAACTACAATTTACTCTACCTCAATCCTTAACAACTCAATCATTTTTGAGCCATTAGTTACTTCAATTCTACATTAGATAAAGATATCTTCACAAGATTAAATAAAAACATGCATAGTTCTAGCCATTGAGTTGTCTATTATCTAAAGTTTATTATTTTATTGTACTACATCACCAATATTATAAGAAAAAATACAAATTAATTACATAAATAAATATTAATTCAAATTTAGTTGTATGCAACAACCATCTCTACATTATATGATCAAGATCATAGAATATAGACATGAGATAAAGAGTCACACACTAGATAAGTACACAAAAATTTAGAATCCTATTATTTGGCAGTCAAAGGCCTTACCAAGTAAATAATAACACGAATATAAAAGAATGAATTTAAGTATGTTTTCCCAATGTAATGGTTATGCTTCCACTAGCTAATTCTCATCCAAATCAATAGTTTTAAATTAAAAATAAAGTTAAATCAATAACCTCAAGATGAAGTGCCATTCAACCAAAAGTAATTAAAACTTCATTAAAAAAATATAAAAGGTAAATTTAAAACGTATATAGTAACCAAGTTCAAAAACAACACAAATACTTGTTCATCCAATATTAAAGAGTATTATAACAACTCTAAACAAGAATTTAAATGTTTAAGTTTTTAAAAATGAGAGGTTTTAATAATAAATCAAGGTAAAACTAACATACACAACCATAATAAATACACCATACTCAAGGATAGTCAGTCATTCAAAATTTAGACCATGATATTTGGTAAAATAGAAATGAAAAAGAACAAACATGCATAGAAATCAATAACCAAGAAAATGTTTTCATACTATAGGAAGACCACCAAGAACAAATATGCAGCCCTCTTAGTGTGGTGCTACCATAAAAGAATCTAAATACTAAATGCACTAAAAATATAGCCTTTTAGTTAATAATCCAATAATATATCAAGTTTTCATGGCATCCTACCCTCAACATAATAACAAAACAACAAAACTAACAACTCCATAGACATAAATCACATAAAGGTGTAACTTGGTAACTCTATAGATTCTTATTTATTTTTAACATAAAAAAATTTGGTTATTTATTTTCCAAATAATAATAACCCATATTTTATAAAATAATATAGGATTTAAATACAATTCAAAGTAGGGTTTCTAAGTGAATAACACTCTCTTAGAAAATTTGAGCAAAAGAAAATAAAGAAAAACTAACTACAAGAAGATTAGGGTAAATAATTGAAAGAGGATTTTACTTGCCTCAGTCTCCAATCTATTCCTTCCTTGTCTTCAAAAATGGTTCTCCATGTATGGTTTTCTAATTAGCATCAAGATGTGTGGATAAAAATAAACTTGGGTAAAGTGATGACAATAATCAATAATAAATTCCATTAAGAATGGTTTCTCCTTCACTCTCCTCTCCTCTCCTCTCCTTCCCTCTTCTTCACCTAGTAATACTCATCCTTATGGAAAATTTCCTTGGTTATGAGTAAAGATAGAAAGTATTTGAAATAATTTCAAATAATCCTTCAACTATGGCATACTCTTAGTAAATAAGCATCAAGGGGAGTTGAAAACAATAGATTTGAAAACAAATATTTGGTAAAATGGTAAATGTATTCCATACACCTTGTCTTGTCTCCCACTTATTCTCCACTATACCTTCCACTTACATGTTAATATATATCCAATGTCATAAAGGAAATAATAATTCATTATGCCTCTTGAAATCACATGGACTACTATTCCCCCACTTCCACTTGCATACTTTTAAATCAAGGAAATGACAAGTCACTACACAACTTGCCCATATTGTCCTCCTTATGACATCCAATTATCCAATTACTCCCATGTGCCATGGATATTATTATAAAATTCCATATTACACAAATTCACACAATTCACAAATCTAAAACTTCTTAAAATATAGATACATATAATTCATAAGTTCACTTATAATTGAATTAAATTCCACTAATTATCTCAATTATCAAGTTCATTAAAAAATAAATTAGGTATAAATTTAAATTAATATATAATTATATTTAAAATATGAAATTATAAGTAAAAATATTGTATATAAATAAAATTAACTAATTATACATGCATAATGCACTTATTCATAAGTGAGATATAGTTTGCACAAACCTGCTAAAGACCAAAGGTAAGCTTATAGAGGGCACCAAGTTGATACCTAATTTAAGTAGTATATGAATAATATAGACTAAAATATGTCCCTATAATTCCCATAATGGTCTACTATAAGTTAAGCATCCCAATGAGCAAGATTAGAGACCATTTGACACACCAATCGAGTAACCTAAAAGACTAAACATGTCTCCCAAAGACACTACTCATATAATTTTTCTTGTGAAACCCACAAATAGGTGATTAATCAATCATCTATAATATAGTTTTCAATTAAAAATATAATATTATATTACCATCTCTTGAGACTGATACAACCCAAGCATTGCCAGCTCATCTCTAGAGATGTAACACTTAACTAAATATAAAAAATGGAGTAAAACACTACAAGGATAAAAAAATAATCCAATTAAGGTCACAAGTGAGAAAAAATGACCTTGAAGAATTCTAAGGAAACCCAAGGAAATAAAACCAACATGTTCCATAAGAGCACATCCACATTACCACCTAACAAAATATTCTAAAGCAAGAAATATTATAGTCCATAATGAAACTTTCTCAAATGATGCACACAAGGGCATAGCCATCACATTAGTAATCCAATTGATACCAAGAAATATAGAAACACCATATATTATAATAAGGGTATTGCATGATTATATATATAGGTTTGAGAAACTAGACATAAGTGGTGCAACTGTTACTAATAGTTGAATACCAATCTTGGGTTGTGCTAGCTAAGTTGGTTGAGTCGGCCTTAATGGATGTGTAACAACATCATAAATAGAGGGGTTGAATATTTACCATTATTTGTCTTTTGAAGTTCTTTTTGAAGAATGTGTATGATACATCTTGTATGTGTGTGTGTATGTGTGTGTGTGTGTGTGTGTGTGTGTGTGTGTGTGTGTGTGTGTGTGTGTGTGTGTGTGTGTGTGTGTGTGTGTGTGTGTGTGTGTGTGTGTGTGTGTGTGTGTGTGTGTGTGTGTGTGTGTGTGTGTGTGTGTGTGTGTGTGTTTGGATAGAAATTCTTTAAACTCTTGCTTATCAATTTCATCAAATCTATTATGAAATTTTGCCATTGTAGGTTGAAAGTTAGGAAAACAAGTTTTGTATATTTTGAACCTCTTAAGAATAATAATCTATGGAAGATTTAAAAATTTTAAAATTAAAAAAAATGATATTTTAGAAATAAAATATTAGTATATATAAAAAAGGATACAAACCCTAAACGTGTCTAGGGTTAGGGTTTTTGAATCTAGGGTTTTTTTTAACAATTTAAATTATATGTGAAATAAATTGAAACCCTAATATGAAAATTAATTTAATTTATCTAATTTGTTTAGCAAAATCATAAAATTAGAAGTATACAACCCTAAATTATTTCACAAAAAATTGGATTAATGAAAGTTAGGGTTTTCATAAATATTATAAATCAGTTAGGTTCACTAAAAGATTTAACCTTTTATGGTTTTACACAAGTAATTCCTATGTTTGGTTAAAGGGTTGAGATGTCTAAATCAGGTAAATAATATGTAATAATTAAGTAGTAATGGATTTTGACTTATTTTGACATTCTAAAAATAATAATAAATAGTTTTAAATAGAAACTAATCTTTAAAGTGGTTGTCATAGATTATATGGGTTATAAAAAATAAGTTCTTGATAATTATGAGTGTCATCAACAAGATTCTAGGATCTGTTTACTCGCTAAATAGTAGCACCCAACCTAGATAGTAGTGCCATGTTAATTTAGTGTCCTCAATGTGGTTCTAGTGTCCTCTTTACATCACTATTCCTATTTTTTAGGAGCACCTGTGCTTGTGTTTTTAGGTTTTGTTCTTGCACACATGAAATCTAGAACTCTATCTTGTGCTTAAAAAACATGATTTAGTGTGAAAAACCTAATCTTCCTTGAAAGTATGACATGTAAAATAATTATGTGTATGTTAGTAGGATAGGGTAGACATAATCAACACCCCACTATGAAGAGAGTTGCCTACATACCAATACTCCAAATAATGATCAATCTTGATGTAGTTCTCCCACATAGTACTTAATGTAAGTACAAGTGAATGTTCGAATGAGAGTGGACTTGGATGCCTTCAATGTGCTCAATCTTTGAAATCTAAGATTAGGGATGATTTATATGGTAGTATGTATAAATAGGGTAGAATAAGGATCAAATACCTTAATTTTCTCAACTTTTCTTTGGTTTGAATAGGCTTTTTGCATCTATTTTCTATCTTGTGAATAAAGTTCAAATAGTGTTGTATTTATATAGATATGTATCTTATGCAGATAATAAAATGTGCTTAGTCCAAGCTTAGGAGGGGTACACATTTGAAAAAGTATTCATTTAGGAGAGTTAGTGATACATATAATAGTGTCCAATTTGGGACACTAGTGCTATGTGGCTTTAGTTTCCCAAATGTGGTGCTAATGTAAAAGTGGGTTGGGATCTAAGAAATCTATCTTAAAAATATGTTTTAGATAACTGTAGATGTATGTGGTCTACATAATGACTAAAAAGTGTGGTAAAGGCTCTAGGATAGGTTTAGGGCTAGGCTAGAAATAGGATAACTCAAGAAACACTCTTAGTATCTAATTACCACTTTTAGGTGATTACAAACCCCTACCAAAACTATGTTGAGAGCATGAGGACATAAATTGAGGAGTGATTGTTCATAGTGTAAATATGATCAAGCCATTGGATATAATTTGTGGAAACCAACTTATTTCAAAGAGGTAAAAATCACTATTTTGTTCGACCTAGACAACACCTTAATAGACAAAGAGGAATTAAATGTCCACCTAGCTAAATTTGACCAAGTCATGTAGAATAAAGTGGTGAAAAAGAAATGTCTAGGGTCGAGGAGATTCTAGAGTAAACAACCCAGTTAATAACTATCATTATCAAAGTGTTCAAAGTGAAGGTTTGATTTGAGGCTCCACTCTAAGTTCATGAGTGGTTGTTAGTCTAAGCTAAAGTGATGTTTGAAGAGCCACCTATGAAGCTTGAAAAGATGGATTAAGAATTCAACTCAGTGGTATTCTTTCTAGTAGTTGAGGAGGCACATCTAAAGTAATTAGGGAGTGTCCCACCACCAACTTCCTCCTGATTCCCACATGGTGGGCCCTCGAAATTTTATTATTCTTGTGTTGGTATTAGGAATTTTTTTGTATAATTCTACTACAACCATTTTAGGCCATGATGACCTAGAGTGGTAACCCATGCTATTAGGAGATAGATTCCAATTCTCTTATATATATTGTTATGTAGTATTTCAGGAAGGTTAATTATATTTACTCAAAAATGTTGTTATATTAATGCTAATTTGGTTTTTATGTCTATATTCATCTAGCTGAATTGATGTATTCCACTTTCTTTCTATTTAAATTGATTAACAATAATGATAAAGGACTATAATTTGTGATTTTATTCAAGGTTTATGCATTTATTAGGATGAATTTAAGCTACTCTAGTCATGTTATTTGGTGTTTTTCCTTTCTCTTGAAATCTGTTAGGATCTATGTGTGATTAACTACATGTTTGTTTATCATTTATTCATCAAAAGGATCACTAAACCAAAAATTTACCTCCTTTCTTAGACTTTTTACCTATGTGACTAGAGTCAATCCATCCTTAAATTTAACATATAATGGTACAATTTTAGCTAAGCACATTCTCAATCCTTGAAGTAATTTTATTCCCATTAGTTTATAACATTTCTCTTTTATTCCCTACTCTCTCTCCCCTTTTTATTTTCATTTATTATTAATTAATATTTCTCCCCTATTTATAAGCCATGAAGTGAAGAAAATTAGGACTTATAAATAAAAAACTTTTTGAAATTGATTTAGCTAGAAGTGTATAAGTTTTGTGTTAGTGAGAAAAGTGGTATTAATCTTCTACTGGTAACACTACATCTCTTAGAGATCTATTTCAAGAATGTTATTTAATGGATCCAAATACATGAAACTCATTTCCTTATTTATCTTAGTGATAATATTAAAATTAGAGGACACAAGTCCATTATTATCACCTAAGTCTCTTTCAAACACTTAATCTCATATGTGCATCTTGGGACCAGATAATTGAAGCAAAAGTAACTAAAACTAGGAGGGTGGCCCTTCTCACTAATTAACAAGATTAAATATAGTAATTAACCCATAGCATACTATGCATATCATTATATCCCAAAAATATATTGGATGAATTATAATGTCCCCTTTGAAATACCATAGGAAAATTAAAACTATTAGAAGAAGGCCAAGAATTTTGGTCACACCTACTAACTTATCTTATTATTTGGACCTAATTAACCTCCACCTATGGCATGGTTAGTCAGGTCTTCCATTGACATTATTATATTTTTCCATGACCTATTTAGGAACCCAAAAAGGTAACTCTAAAGATTCATTATGAGTATGGGACATACTACATAAGAGTGCATGAACTGATATAAAAATACTCTAAATATTTTAAATATAGAACATGAATATGTTACATACAAACATTTCATATTCATATTTATGGATGTGACATATGATTGGTTATTAAAATTTATTAAAAGTTCCATTATGAGATGGGACCAATTTGATAATATGTTCATCACCCAATTTAGCCAATTCATTGACCCAAGTATGGTGTACTAATAGTTTGCATGCATTAAGAAATAATCAAATGGGCCCATAAGGAATTTCAATGCTAGTTTCTAGAAGATGTATTAGTATATCACCATGTTGTATAAAATAGATACCCTACTATCCCTAGAAATGTATAAGAATGAGTTAGACCCTTGGAATACTAGGTTTTCACATAGAGATCCTTTAGTGGTATAATTTACTTATAGATGAGGTGGAAAGAGATGACCTTAGAGATGAAAAATGTGATGGGATGATATGAACTTAAATGAAAACCATGTTTTGAAAGGTATGATCTCCCTTGAGAGGATATTCGATCTTAACATGTGTACACATAGACTTGAGAGGCTAATACACTTAGATCAAAGGTATATAATAATTAATATGGGATTATTAGACAAACCATAAGATATTCATATTATCCTATATTCCACTTCCATTAATATATAAAAACTCATAAAATCAATTTAATAGTATTGATATGTTATTATTTGGACATATGGAGACCTTAAAATGTTCAAACCAAATATGATCACACATATTATCCCACTTAAAAAAATTGAAAACATTTTAGATAGGGGTAGTGACTTGTGAACCCAATCTTAGAGCCACTTATCCACAAAGAGGTTCATAAGATTCTCTTATCTGGAATTGTCTTCCTAGTCTATCACTCTACATGGGTAGCTAACTTAGTGCCCATCCATAATAATAATGGATACATTTTACTATGTGTTAATTTAAAAATCTTGGACCAAGCTTATAAAAAATATAACTACCCTTTACCATCCCTTGATGAGGTGATCCAAATGGTAAAAGGATCTTAGATGATGTCCTTTTTGGATAGATTTTTAGGATATAATCATGTGTTGCTAAATTATAAAGAAAAAATGAAAATTGCATTTACAACCAAGTATGGAACCTTTACTTAGAAATTAATGAGATTTGGAGGCACTTTTTAGAGAGCCATAGACTTTGATTTTGAGTGTCTAATAGTAAAATGCAAAATTATATACATGGATTACTTGACTATTTTTTCAAAATATGGGTATGATCATATTTTCCATATTCAAATGATATTTGAAAGGTGTAAGAGGTATGGTATTTCTATCAACCCTAAAAAGAGTGTATTTGGTGTGATATAAGGTAATATTCTTGATCACATCATCATAAAGGAATGTATCTCTATTGACCCTAAACATGCTGATGTTGTATCTATATTACCTATCCATATACATATCTATAGAAATTAAAAAAAAATAGCAAAATTAAATTTTTACACAAATTCATAGCCAATTTTGTATAAATTGCTAAACCTATAAATGTAATGTTAAAAAAGGAGAAAAAACTAGAATGGAATCCTAAAGAAAAAAGGGCCCTTGAGGATATCAAAAATTCCATAATGCAATCACATGTTCTAATAATCCCAAACTACACCAAATATTTATACCTCTATTTTTTTTTACTTATGAACATATCATAACTACAGTGTTAACCCATTAACTAGATAGAGAGGAGGACCTGATCACTTTCATGAGTACAAACTTGAAAGATGCCAAGCTCAAATACCTCACTCTATAAAATCATGTATATTCCTTGGTTAAGGTAGTGAAAATTTTTAGGCTTTACATCCTAAGGAATAAGGTGTATCCCATTTTCCTAGACCCAACCATAAAGCTCGTGATAGGGTAAATAGAATTGGGAGAATTCATGGGTTGGTAGAAGGAAAAGTTAAAATAATATTATATTAAGATTATACTTGCTAAGATAGTTTAAGGCTTGGGCATCACCTAGTTGATTACTTAAATTTACCCAAGGATTAATGTACTTCAAGTGGACCAATCATAAGTACTTCACCTAACTAGTATGCTCCAGTTACTCATTGCCTTCTCTACGGGATCCCACCTCTTGGGTTGACTCATACATGTAAGGGAACCCATAAGATCAAGTCATCTCATTACATGATTAATAAGGGAGTACTTTATATAAATAATTATGAAGGAATATGTATAATGTCTATCAGAATAAGAAGCAAGAGGATTTGTGACTAGTTTCCATGATAAAACTAGGCAAAAATAACCCTTCAAGGATTGTAATTTCTCACAAAATTAAATGAGTAAAGTATTATTGGCACACTATATTCAAATATTCCCATGATCATGCTTGCACATTACATCATTGATACATCTTCATCAATAATGAAGTTAACACAACAATTCCCCTTCAACTTGTGATATAAGGGTACTATTTCACTCAATGGGGACTTGAATTCATTATATTCATTAACCTAAATACATCAGTAGGAGATAATTTCATACTTATAGCCATTAAATATTACACAATATGGATAAAATTAGTGGTAACCAATAAAAATAACATAAGGAAACCATCAATTTGCTTGAGGAAAACATAACTGCATGATTTGGTACCCTAGATTCACTAGTCTACAATAATAGACCTGCATTTTAGTTAGTTGAGCTCATAAATAGGATTATGAGAATGACATTACCTTAATATTATCATAAAAATATTACCCATAAGGTAATGGTTCATAAATTCATCCAATAAGAATCTAATTCATGTAATAAATAAGTTTACTAAGAATAATCCCATGGATTATAATTCACTATTGAATTAAGCTCTTTGGGATGACCACACTAGATATTAAAAAAACTCAAAAACTTTTAATTTTTACTACTCTATGGTTTTTATACCATCTTTCCAATGAACCTTAATCCACGTACATACAAGTTCAAAAAATAATACATGGAGGACACCGGGAAGACAAACTCAAGGATATTGAACAATTCTTGAAGCATAAATTCTTAGCTATTCATTCCAATAAAATATCATAATATCCACTGGGAAAAGGTTGTTGATGTATATATTAGATTATATTGTAGTTAGTTTACTTTAGTTGTGTGTTTGATTTCTATTTTGTTATGATTTTTTGTAGTCCCTGATCTCCAATTTTTTTATCATGTTGTTTTCTTTGGGGTTTTATCTTGCTTTCCCCATGTTTGACCTTGATAATCTTGTAGTATTTTATCCCTTCACCCAATAAATGATACCCTTATTCCAATTATTACAATTGAGATTCATCTAATCCTAAAGGATAAAGAGTCTAGTGATAAACATTATTCCCCATACCTTCTAATTTGATAACTTTAGAGCTGACAAGGCACTAAAAATACAGTCCCAAAATTAGAATACAGAGGGTGAGCTCACATTATTGAACACTATGATAAGAAATATTCACTTTTTAAGACAATAAAAAGATTAAGAGTAAGTGATATATAACTAATCAAATAAATTAAGAAAATATCTATTTTAGGAAAGGTGATCACAACACTTATAAAGAACATATTAATCAAGATAGAATGACTGAGCAAGTAAATGATCTTATTGGTGCAAAGAGCTCATTAAACCTTTCCTCAACCTTGGATGCATTGGTCTTGAGCCCTCTTAGGATGAATAAAAGGAACATCAAAATAAAATAAAGTCTAAATCTCATGAAAAATGTGAGTTTCTACTTAGGAAAGGATGATTTGGGCAATCACCATCATAGGTTTTCCCACGTAGATGCAAATGAAGCAAGTATTAGAGTGGGACAAAAGTTATCTATGTCAGTGATATATATTATTGGATAGTATTATATAATTTTTTGAGGTCTCCTTTACTTAGCCAAATTATATAAATAATTACTTTTCAAGGAGATCTAAGTAACTAAGATAAGCCTAAGTTTGCGCAGTTGATTCAAAGAAATAATAAAAAATGAAACACTTATACACAAAAGTACCCTTTGAAAAAATTAGAGACCAATATATTGTTTGATAAAACATAATTGTGAATTGTCTTTTCTATAAGTTTATCTAATGAAGTTTTAGTTGATCATATCATAGTTTAATAATGGAGGTACATAGTCTAGATTCAAAATGCTAGGGTAATGTTTCCCATAGTAATTACTATTAGTTGTGATCAACATGGAATTTTAAAAATATCAAACCAGGAACCACTTTAGGCTAAAAATTGCAATGTGTATTTTTTTAAAAATGGATCAATCTCATCCTAAGCCTAGAGTCATTATCTTAAATCTAAATAGAAATTAATATTATTGTTGAATTGTTATTATAAGTCCTTAATTTCTATATCTAAGTTTTATTTGAACAAGATATTTATTTGTTTATGGACTAATTGAGATAATTGATATTATTCTAAGGTTATTTGATCCTTTTTAGGATTATTATAACTTTTAAGCATGTGACTTTGTTAAATCCTACTTGATCCCATTGGGAATAGTTTTTATACTTAGTCATTTCTATATATATCTCTCTTGGATACACGTCTCTTCTACACCTAAACAATCATTAAATTTAAGAGTGGAAATGTAGTTTGATTTATAATGGTTAAGTACCAAGTGAATGAAACTTAACCACACATCTTCATCCATCTTCCTTATAGAATATTTATGAAATTATTGAGTCCTTTTCTTTCACTAAGCATCTAGGTTTACGATATTTTGACACATGTCATGATCCCTCTTAACTGTAACCTAATTAGATGGGCATAGTTAGAAAATTTACCCATGCATCTAGATAAATAAGATCACATCATGTGACACAATATCACTTACCCATGAAATGACCAATAATCAAAATTCAAAATTTGATCTAATAAAGTGAATAAATGAGGACTGTTCATGTGGCACCATCCCATTCATCTATAACAAAGTAGTGAAGCAATTAAGTCATAGGGTTCCTTAAGTATCTGGATGAGTAGGGGTAATCCACATGTCTTCATCACATTCAATTAATCCTTATATAAAAAGGTGACTAAGACAAATACTCTTTGAATATTAGTATCAATGATATTTCACCACATGTCTCCATATTATACACTTGAAATAAAACAAATTAATGGATAAGGCTCAAGAGAACTCGATGAATGAGCAATTGCCATGTAAAGACCATCAAACATGTCAATCTCTTAGAGGTGTCAGAGTTTTTAGAACCTAAGAGATCCCAATGAATGAATATATGTCATTAAATCCTACTATATTTTCCAATCTCCTAGGGACATCTAAGTTATCAAAGTCCTGGGAGAGCCCAATGAATGAGTATTTTCCAAATGGAGCATGTTAGACTTGTTAGTCTCTTAGAGGCATTATAGCTATTAGATCCTTGAGAGAGCTTAATGAATGAGTGGATACCACATATATCCTATCAAACTTATTAGTCTCCCAATGATGTTAGAGTTGTTAGATCCTTGGGAGAGCTAACAAATCATAGGATACCACATGTCAATTTTATAAAAAATGAAAAAATGACCCAAAGTGTTTTGATTAAGCCAAAAAAGCATAGGTAAAACAAAATAGACTGAAAATCACAAAGTCCCATGCATCAGTTCCATATGAAAAATGTTAAAATGGCTCAAAATGTCCTAAACAAGGAAAAATGGCACATGTTAAACCATAAACCAATAGTATAGTGCCATGTGTACTTAGTTAGTCCAAGTGGATAACTCTAGTACATGAAAAGGTAAGAGAGTGACAGCTTGACTATGTCTAGTTAAAATATACCACATAGAAGATACCTATCCAATAGAGGATACTTGGTTCAATTGGAAGATACCTAAGGTGACATAGGGACTAATGTAGGCATATGATTGTACCTTAGGAGTTTTAATAGTGAAAAATATTCATATTAGTCACTTGTTAGTCCAAATGAGAAAACATAAAGCATAAAAATACACTAGGATTAAACAATCTTGCCTAAGATCTAGGGGGAGCATAACATAATAAGCAACATCATAAAATAAATACAAAGATAATATAATTTTTTTTACCTCCTTTATAAAATTTGATTCTTACTTATTGGGATAAGGATGTTAAATTTTTGGCCTATTATGATTATATTCTTTTAATAATGATCTTCCATGGTCGTATATATTACCCATTCTTGGCCCACATAGAGATATTTACCTAGAAATGTTTTGACTAGGTAGACCAAATTATGGATGGAATGAGTGGTTCAAAGATCACCACTATCTTGCAAAGATTTTGAAACACTTTAAAGTTTACTTAAAGTGTATTTGGTCAAATTTTGTAGAAGCAAGCTTCATGGTGATCAAAGCAATTCAAGGTTATGAAACAAGTTTGCACAAGATTTAGGTTTTCATAGTTAATTTAAGCCTTCAAAGGTCCATCAACAGTTCAAGAAAAAATTTAGAATATCTTACCAACTAAAAATCCAAGTCCAATTTTTTTTATTTAGATAAGTCCTTACTTTGCATATTAACTTGGGCTTTTGATTGGCTGGGTTTAATTCCTACAAACCTTTTTATTTGGGTAAGTGTTAATATTTTGGGTCAAGTGATAATAATTCCTTTGGGAAAATTGTTTCAATTTATTTGACTAAGTTTTGGGAATTATTTTAGATGTTTTATCCAAAACAAAAATCCCAAAGTACAAATTATTTTAGACATTTTGTATGAAACAAAAATCCTAAAGTACAAATTCTTTGGACATTTTGTCCACAAAAAATGTTGTGATACAAAATATTGTAGCCAAAAGTCCTAAAGACAGAAAAAAATCTCTGAGTGTTATTATTCCAAAACAATTACCCCGAAAATATAGTTTCATAGGTAAAATTAGCTCAGTGGAATTGTTTCAGTAGAGTGATGTTCACAAAAGTGTCAAAATTTAAGGTCAATAATCATCCATTTGGGTTCAAAAATTTATGGTCATGTAGAAATCATTGAAATTCCCATGGACATAAATTGATGGGTGTGCCAACATCAAATTTAAGTCATGATAAATGACCATTGCTTTTTAAATATCTCAATGAAAATCACGTAGATGTCAAATACATTCACATAGACATCAAATAAAGGCACATAGATTCCAATTTTAAGCCTCATGAAATAGCCATTTGGATTAAAAAATTAGGATAAATGATCAATATTCAATCATAAATAAGATTCAATGGTGAATGAAAAATGATAGGATAGTGGGACTAGGAAGATCAATGACTCACATTCAATCATAGATTTAGATCTAATAACACATGAGTAAATAAAAAAGTCATCATATCTTAATTTCAAGGGCATGATTGAAGAGTTTTAAGAGTACATTAAATTGGTAGAGGATTGATGACTAGCAGTCATTTAGATAAACAAAGATCAGATGGTGTGTGTGTGTGTGTGTGAGAGAGAGAGAGAGAGAGAGAGAGAGAGAGAGAGAGAGAGAGAGAGAGAGAGAGAGAGAGAGAGAGAGAGAGAGAGAGAGAGAGAGAGAGAGAGAGAGAGAGAGAGAGAGAGAGAGAGAGAGAGAGAGAGAGAGAGAGAGAGAGAGAGAGAGAGAGAGAGAGTCAATAGGTTAATGACTTGAGTTAGTTTTTGATATCCAATAAGTAAAGGGGGTAAGCATAAGACATTCAAAAAAGGTTAAATGGGTAGTTTTTCAACTAAGGTAAATGCAAAGGAATTGAGCTTTAATAAGGATCCAAGTTGATCTAGAATAAACTAGTAGGATTGAACACTACCATTAGAAAGCCATTGAGATAAAATAGGTTTGTTTAGACCTAAAATAGTTTGTTGTTGTGCATCCCATAGATCTTCATTAATATAATATCAATAAGAAAATAAATAAATAAGATTTTTTAAAAATCTATATTAAATCTACAATAGACTGATGCTTAAATATTTCAAAGAGGGTCAGATACATGCAATTAATTTAGGATAATCCCATCCTTGAGCATAGCCATACTCTTGATAAATAGACACTAAAATTAGACATGAAGATGGTCTTAAATTTGAAGATTTTTTTATTACAATAAATGACTTTGATATAGAAGATATCGATAAGGTTCATATAGTAGCTAAGATTGTTCCTTACAACTTGTCTTGATTATCATATCCTCCATCACACCAAAAAATGATAGAGTGACATTAATTTAGGAGCAAGATTGAAAAGGATTATGGTGATGGTTGTTCTGAATGAGATTGGGATCATTAATTCCCTTTTTCTAGCACCAATTTCTCTTTCCTATCTTTTCTCTTCCTATATATACTAGATTTGAGATCTTGGTTTGGATCCCTCGATTGGAGATAGTGAAGCTTTGTCATAATCACTTTGTAACACTCTTGAAGCAATATAAGATAGTTTTCCAATTATAGTTTAATGTGAAGTGTGTTTTATTAAATTTTTATGTGTAGAGTGTACGTTCTTATTCATCATTTGTATGTTCTTCATATACCTTATTTTAATTCTATTAGTTTTTTATTGGTTATGTGAAGTGTTATCTAGTGATGTTCCTATTGAAGTGTCATAAGTCCATAATGTCTTATATATACCTATCTATTTATATCCTTCAATTTGTGGGTCTCTTTTTATACTTAATTAAAAATACCCATGTTTACAACTTTGTCATACAATTTGACTAGTTCTTATCTTGATTGAATTCATTAGTATTCATAGAAGTGTCTAAGTTGAAAGTGAATTATTGAACCTTTAGTTCATCACCACATTTAGTAGAGATTTCATTCATTTATTTATCTCTCTTTTCATCCCAATAACATAATTTTAGTAAAAGTGACTATATTTTTATATCTAAAGAGATAACCTTATTAAAAATACTATAGGTTTGACCCAAGTTTAGGTAACCCATAGCCTAGGGTCATTCCCATATTGGACTAAATTTAAGAGTAAGACTTTAAAATTTTTACTTTAAACTAGGGTGAAATATATTTCCATAAAAATATCATCTCTCCAATAGTTAGTTATGGATTGGTGTGAAACTTGGCATAAGTTAGGCATTATAACACTACTCTTAAAGGCTTCAAAAATGTATTCCAATAAAATAACCTTACACACAAAAGGTTTTTCAACAATGGTGTGGGCACTTATATTTATAGATCAAAGAACTAACTCTAACCCAAGGGAGGTTAGGTTAAATTATAACTTGGGTTGTGTCTAAATTAAACTAGGTTGAGTCAGTCTAACTCTGGGTGGGGTTAAAGAACTCATTAAATCCTCACACCTTAGTTTTAGATATTTATGAGGCATAAAAACTCACTTTAGATATTTGTGAGGTTTGAATCATATTTTTGAATATTTATGAGATAATAAATAAACTTTATTAGCTCATTTGACCTTTTCACTTCATTTTGGCTAAAAAATCCTTTTTTGGTGAAAAAAATTCACTAATCTATTTTGAAAATTTTTCTTAGGAAAGTTAATTAGGATTTGAAATATATCTAGCATTGCTTAGTGTTTTTGGGATTTTGGTAATTGTTTTAAATGTTATTAATTAATAGCTTAACATGCCAAAAGTATCAAATTACTAGGTTGTAATTTGATAAGGGTTATAAATGAAATAGATTAGTGATGTATACATAGTAATACACTAAATAATATAGCCTCATCTTGTTTTTGGGAAATTAAATATCTTATGCAAAAAAAATTAGGAAATTTAGGTGATTTTTAGGATTAAATTGTGTCATTTGATAGAAATTGAATTGAATGTTGGTTTAGGAATGAAAGTGGCCAAAACTAAGTGTCTAAAATTTGCCCTTGTTTGAGAAGGCATTATGAGACATAAGCACATTAACATATTTTAAAATAATTAAGAATATGTTAATCCTATAGTTCATGTACCAAAGGGTGGTAGATAAACCCTTGATACCCCCTTGAGGGAGCAAGTGAAAAAATAGAATCATTGAACATTACCTCTAAATGAAGAAAATGGCACTAACTAGATGGTAATGAGGGTGGGAATACTAAATTTCCAATAGGTATTTATAAATAGTAATGTATTTAAATTCACTAATTTCTCTAAAGGTGATTATAATCAGTGGTAAAAGGTGTGACAGTGGTTTGCCTAAAGGTAGTTATAAGCACAAGCATAGATAGTTGGAGCAATAGGGTGGTGGGATGGATACTAATTTGCCCAAAGGTGGTTATAATCAGTAATGAAATGGAAAATATTTCCCAAAGGTAGTTATGATCAAGAACATAAAATGTGAAACACTGATTTAGCCAAAGTTGGTTATAAATAAGAACAAAAAATTAGAAACACTAATTTACTCAAAGGTATTTATAATTAGGAACATATACATTTGCCCTAGAAGGATAGGTCAATATGGTAAAAATAATGATTTTCCCATAAGTGGTTATAATCATTACATGGGATGTAAAAATAATTATTTGCCCATAGGTGGTTATAATCATTAAGTTAGTCACAAATATATTTACCACAATGAGGCAAATTAACAAGGGTAACTTATGCAAAACATCAATAAAATCGATTTATGATGAGTTGGAAAAGGGTAACAACACATTTCTATCCAAAATCTGAGTTCTAAGCTACATGCTCAAATAAACATAGGATATAGTTTGAGAAATAATGTTGTTAAATAGGCCATAAGGGAAGCCCAAAAAAATGGTCTAGTTTATGAGATGTTCTTTAGAAATTAACATCTAATTATGTTGTATGGCCCAGATGGATGCTTATTCAAATATGTTCATCTATATAAACACATAATAAATCATTTGTTTCTCTTGTTTATTTCTCACAAATTCATGCATGGGTTTGGGTAGTTCACTGGTTTTGGATATATCAGAAAGATACTACCATTACATTGCTAGAATAGACTCCATGTGAGCATGGTTTTATTTTAGATTTTGATATTATGCATGATAATTATTGATAACTAAAATGGCAATGTATACCCTAAATATGTAAAACTTAATTTGAATGTAAATATAAACAACCTAGGAATAAGATATGGACAATCAAATCCTAAGTGTAAATATAAAAATCAATTAAGTGTAAGACTAAATACAAAAAATCATAAATAAAGTACATGATATGGATAATCAAGACTTGAGTGTAAACAAAATGTAATAATATTACAAAAACTAAGGACAAAAGGCAAAATAAAGAACAAAATAAATAAATAAAATAAATAAAAAGATAAAAACAAACAATATATACAAACAAATAAAAAATAAAACACAAAAAAATGTCAATAGAAATAAAAAAAAAATGTCATTAAAATGAAACAAATAAAACATGTAAACAAACAAAGTGAACAAAAAAAACAAAATAACTAAACAATCAAAGGAAAAGAAAAGTGTAGTAAACAAACTACTTTAAATAGACAATACAAAAATAAAATAATATAAACAAACAATAATACAAAAATAATAGTCAATCACAATGTTAGTGAAAATAGAAAACAAATTGTTTGTGCATGTGTAATAGAGGTATTACTCTTGGTGATAGGGTGGCCCATAAGCTAGGTAAAAATGACACTAATACAACACAAGAATAATTAGCACAAGGTTTCCCCTAGGTTATAGGGAGTAAATGACACAAACAAGATGATAAAATTAACCCTAATTTATAGAATCGAATGAAATAAACAAGGTGACACAAATTAGGGGGGGAATAAGAAAAAGAAGAGGTAGCTAAGTTGACTCTGAATATACTAGGCAAGTGGATGATACCTAATCCAATGTGAACTTCAAGCCAAATGTAGTTCTCCAAGGATATGGGATAAAATAAAATGGATGATAATAAAACATGATTAATGTCTAGAAAAAAATATGAATGATCCCAAAAAATGGTGAGTGCATGAGAAAAGAGGGGACAACATTTCACAATCATAAAAATGTTGACACAAACAAATCATGTAAACATGATAGTATGGTTTAGGTTGAAACCACACTAAAAGATAAGAGACAAGTGTCCACTAATGAACTGGATTGGTAATTCATAATGTCTACTACATCTAAGGTTTGGAATGAGAATGAGATCATAAAACTGTGAGAATGTAAGGTGAAGCCAAGTGGTCATTAGTGTATCAAATTTAAATTTTAATGCTCACAACATGAATTCATAAAACGGTGAGAGCATATGGATAAGTCCAAATAAGGATGGGGAAACTAAATAACAAGTGGTTACTCATGAGATAGTTAGGGGTCCTAGGATCCTTAAGACAAAGAAGTGGTCTAAAAAGAAAGGAAGGTATGATCAAGCTAACCTTCAATTCCCCATGTATCTAGGTGTTTCCTACATAGTTTGTGTAGACCTCAAGATGATGTAATTATCACAAAAATGGGAGGAAAAATACTAAGGTGGTATACAAATAAATTAAATAGATATGATATCATGTCCCAAAAAAATTTGATGGCTTAATATCTTGCATGGAAATTCTAAGCCAATTTTCATGATTTTGTGTTTTTTGTGATTTTCTAAATTTTTTACAATTGTTTAGGGGTTTTGAAACTATTAAATAGGTTTTTGTATTTTTTTATAGGAATCTCAACTTGATCAATAATTATGAGACACAAAATTGTCCAACTCACAAAATGGTGAGACCGTAGTTTAGGTTTCTCGTAAAATGACAAGAGAGTAGTAAGGGGGTGACTAAGCTATCTCAACATGAATTGAGAATTGCCTACATAATCCCACTAAGACCATAAGTCATTATATTTATACCTTCATCAGTGAAGGTGGTAAGTTACTTCTAATGTTTTTGGTGTTTTTAGTATCTCTAGTCAATAGAGAATTACAAAATATAACATGATCCAAACACAAAATGGTAAGAGCATAGAAAAAAGGGTGACTAAATTGAACTTGACATAAATATAGTACTACATACATATTACCATAAGATCTCAAGTCACCATATTTACACATTCATAAAAGGCATCCAATTAAGTACCATTAAGTTTAGGTAAAAGGTAAATGGCAAGGCAAATGATAATAGTAATAGCAAGGTGATACGACAATGCATGGTCAAAGGTGTTACTACTAATTTTCCCAAAGGTGGTTATAATTAGGAGATAATGAAAAAGTGTCAATAGTAATAATTTTACCATAGGAAGCTATAATTAGTAACACAAGGTGGGAGCATAATAAAAAAAGAAGGATGCAATTTATAGGACCATTGTCATACTACTTTCATATACTACCATTCAAAGGTTTGATTTTGAAATAACTATTAGAAGTAAATATATCATCAACCACTAAACATTACTCAAGTAAAAATGAATATAAATGAATTACAAATGTGATAGGTGTGGTTAGTGATGAACATTCCATATAGATCACCATATTTATATAAACTATCCATAAAGTGTTTCCTTTGATTATATATTGCATTATATTTAATAGTTCAGGTCTTATCTAAGTAGGAAATTAATGCACATTGTATTTTTTTTGCATGTAATACATTGATAACTAAATATCTTTTTATTGTGTCTAGCTTGGATGAAATAGAAAAATTTTGTGCATAGAAACACATCCCAATGGTAGGATAATTTTAAGACACCAAAAAGTTTTGACAACTCTTTTTGGCTACACTTTTGAGGATTCAATGAACAAGCTTTAAATATTTGATGCTCCAAAGACACTATGTATGTGATATAAAGATGATTTAAAGGCACTCTAAAGACATCTAGGCATCCTTTTAATATTTTTACATAATGATATGAAGACACCTAGGTGTGCTCCAAAGACATCCAATTAGATCCTGCTGATTGAGATTGTAATTCTAAAGATATCTATTGTATATAAATAGACTTTCTATATTTATATATCTTAATTTAGACATTACCATTCATGGTGATGGTGAAAAATAATTTTGATATATTTGTACTTCTATTTTGCAAAATTGGAAAAGTCTTTTAGGATCTATGTTAGTTATTTTCTATTTGTTTTTAGTTGAGTCAGTTCCAATGCCTTCCTAGAAGTGTGGGATCTGATTCCTAGATTATCTATATTTTGAATAAATCAATTTTGGCATTTAGATTACCAATATTTTGTTCTCTATGAATAGATGTTTAGATGTGCTTAAATACATATCTCCTTCTCATTATAGATAGTTGGGAAAATGCTAGCAATTACTGAATGAACTATAAAGTTGTATATGTTCCTTTGAATGAAATATAGTTTAGCATTTATTTTTAATAATGATTAAAATTGTTCCTTTTCTAAGGAAAGAGAAAGGTCCCACTTCTCTCCAAGGATTAGGATAAATTGGTACATTTTAGTTTATAATTTAGAATTATTTCTTAATTTAGGTATATTTCATTTACTACAAAGTAATTTCCTTTCAAAGCAAAGAGTGATTATTTTTAAAATCAAGTGTGAATTTCCTTTTAAAATGCAAGTGTGAATTTCTTTCTCCAAATGAAGTGTGAATTTCTTTTAATGCAAGTGTGTTTCATTTGCATGCAAGAGTTATCTCAATTCAATATAAGTAGGTTTTCTTTATGCATGAGTGTGTCTTTCAATTAAAGTAATTTTGTTTAATTTATCTCCTTATTCAAAATTTGTCAAATTCTATTTAAGTGACCATAAACAACATTCCTAGATTTTGGTATATCACATTATCCTACCCAACCATGCAGGTCAAGTGAGCACATCATATATCTTATGTTATATGTTTAATTTATAGATGTTAATGGTGTGAACACCAATAAGAGATATTTAGTTAGTAAACCTTTTAGATTTAGTTTTTTAAAAGTAGAGTTAGATTCTTATTTACTATTTTTAGGATTTACAAAACACAACAAAAGTATAACCCCCCAAACAAGTGAATTTTACAACTCCAATATCAAAGAATCTCATTAAATATATCCATAGAACACTTCCCTATTTGAAAATATCACCAATACATTGAATGGTTAAATGAGAGGTATAATGACAACCTATCAGCTAGTTAAAAAACAATTGGTTGGTGAAGGGTTAAGGGTATGGTAGAATGGAAAGGGATATAGTACAAATAATAGGTATAATGTGGCATAACTTAGATGATAATTATAGACAATAATATGACTCCATAAAGTATATAAATGTTTGAGGTGAATTATGTTCATTGATTTATTAAATTCATCTCCTTTTGGTGTATCAAGCATGTATGCTATAAAACTATAGTTTGCAATAGTTACATAGGGACCTAATGAGTTTGGTTGAAAATTTCCCTTTTTTAGACTCAAAGTTGACATTATTCTTATTCTCTTTTAGTATTAGGTCACCAAGATAGAATTCACAATTCTTAATGCACCTATTGTATTGGCCTTTTAAGTGGTTATGATAATCTTAAAGATTATTCAAGGTGGACAAACATTTATAATCAAGTAGGTATATATATTACAAGCAAGCCACTAAGTAGAATTCATAGTTGATGATGTGTTGTAATGAAATTAAAAGAGAAGGAAACTCATCCTCAATGAGAAGAATGGATTTAGTTTCATAAAAAAGTGAATAGGGTGTAAATCTTGTTGGAGTATGGAATATGGTATAATATGCCTAGAGGGAGTTAAATATATACAAGTTACAATTATGACCAATGTTATTGATAATATTCTTTAGAAACTGATAGTGGTTTTATTAGAATCCTCATCTTGGCTATTTCCTTGCAGATAGTAAGTGATAGAGAAATGTTGTTTGATGTGGTATTGACAATAAAGTGATTTCACATCTTTATTCTTGAATGATCCACCATTATAATATATAAAGTAGGAGGGTATGCCATAGTGGCAAATATGATGGTTTAATATGAAATTGGAGATCTACTTACTAGTGATGTAAGTGAGGTGAATGGATTCCACCCACTTAATAAAGTATTTAGTAGTAACCAAGATGTGTTTATGTCCATATAAAGATGTTGGATTGATCTTCTTGATGACGTCAAGTCTCTATGTTAAGAATGGTCATGGTATTGTTAGTGGTTTGAGTATCTTGGTGGGAGAATGAATTAGATTGACATGATTCTAACACTTGACACACCTCTTTACATATGTATATATATATATATATATATATATATATATATATATATATATATATATGTATATATATATATATATATATATATACGTCAATCATTGGTCTATAATAACTAATATGTAGTCAATTTTTGGCTAACATTGTCCCTCTGGTGTGGGCTCCATACACTCCTTCTTGGGCTTACTTCAATTCTAGTCATTATTCTACTAAAGTTAAATAATGGAGCAGAGTTAAATCATAGCTTCTATGATAAATGGCTGGTCCAAGTAGTGTATAGAGAGAGGCTTTGTGGGTGAAGGATTTTTGTTTTTTATGTGATAAATTAGGAGGTATGGTTTGGTATTAAAGATAGGCATATACATCTTAATACCAGGGAGATGTGGGACAAATAATGTCACTATCCATCTCAACAACTAATTTTACATGTGCTGGTGCTAAGATATGTTAAACAAAAATTGATAATCCCTTGTTCTATCTATGATTTGAATCATGGAACCAATAGCGTCCATAACATCAATTATTATATTATTGGCCCACAATATTTTATTAAATTAGATGTTGAGAATATGTTACTTGAGAGTATCGACCATATCTTTATAGGGTACCATCTTCTTGTCCTTGGTCTAGTACTATTTTTTAACTTGATTGATGATTAAATGAGAATCACCATACACCATTAAATGTTGAATGTTTTATTGTTCTTCTTGATGAAGCATTGTAATGAGTGATTTATACTCAGCCATGTTATTGATATAGGGAAATCCAATACAAAAGGACTATGGAATGAGATCCCCTTATGGCACAACAAATAATATTCTTGACCCTGATACATGAGTCATAAATGACCCATAAAATTACATCTACTATTCAACCTCAATAGGTGCATCTTATTTTTTAATAGTCATGATGGCCTCATCTAGAAATCCAAATATAAGAGGTTAAGTATCTTGAAGAGGAGCTTTAACAAGCTGATCTATGAGTACTTAGCAATTAATGAATTTTTTATTGGCATATTTAATTTTAAACTCACTCAATAGTATAATCCATTTTTTCACAAGGCCCTTTAGAGCTGATTTGGAAAGTAGATACTTGAGTGGATCTACTTTGGTGATAACTTTAATATTATTATTTAGTATATGATGACATAATTTTTGGGCTACAAACACCATTTCTAAACATGATTTTTCAATCAACATATAGTTATCTTCATACACAACCAATGTTTATTTTAGATAATACATGGCATGTTATTTTACCTATTCATCATGATGTGCCAAAAGTGCCCCCATGATATTCTCAATTATTGATAGATAAAGATGTAATGGCTTTCTTGGCATTATTGGTAATAAAATAGGTAGGTTAGCAAGGTATTCTTTGAGCTGGTTGAATGATTTTTGACACTCTTCATTCCAAGAGAATGTAACACCTTATTTCATCAAGTACATAAATGGATGGAATTTATCAGCTAATTCTGAGATGAAGCATTTGATAGATTAATTTTTTCCTTATAAATTGCATAGTTACTTCAAGGTAGATAGTGGTAACATCTATGTAACTGCATAGATTTTAACTAGGTTGAATTTAATGCCACTATGATAAATAATGAAACATAATAGTTTGTTGAAAGTGACCTAAATACACATTTATTTAGATTAAGCCTAATGTTGTACTTGTGAAGTCTCTCAAGGATTCTTCATAGTATAGTTGGGTGATCGACATGGGTATTTGATTTACCCAAAATATCATTGATAGAGTCTTTAACAATGTCATGCATCATGTCATGAACAATCACTATCATATCTAATTGGTAAGTGTCTCTAGTATTCTTAAGTATGAACAACATTACCTAATGAAAAAATGTTCCCCATAGAGTAGTGAATGTTGTCTTGTGTTGGTCTTTTGATGTACTCTTGATCTAATTATAACCTAAAAATAAATTCATTAGAGAGAATTTCATAACCATCCATTGATTCAAATATCATGTCCATATTAGGCAAAGGTAAGTCATATTTTGATAAGGCTTTGTTGATATCTTTAAAATTAGTGTAGATCCTAATACCTTATGGTTTTTTATTCACTGACACAATGTTTGAAATTAACTCTAAATAGTCAATCAACCTAATCTATTTTGTGTCTAAGAATTTTCCAAAATCTTTCTTTATTATCACAAAACTATGAGGATGCATCTTATGCAAATTCTATTTAATAGAATTGACATTAGGATGTACAATAAGATGGTGTACAACCAAGGTGGATTTGGAATGTCTAAATAGGCCCATGTAAATATGTTAATAAATTACCTCAAAAGGGATGTAAAATCATCATGTTCCTTCTTAGTGAGGATCACACCTAGTGGGATCCACTTTCGGTCCTATAGAGTCCTAATATTTACCTTTGAAGTGTCCTCCACTAGAAGTGTAGAACCATCATCTAGAATAATTGATAATAAGTTAAACTAATTAGCAATGAAAACATCCTCGAAATGAGATATATCATCTAATTATCCAAAATAAGATGAATTAAAAGTTCCTAATACTCACATCAACCATGATATAAATACCTCATGGCACTCTTAAATAATTTATGTTGTAAAAAAGTTCACTATATTAGCTTTTATGCTTGGTCATGTGCTTAGTAGTCAATCCAAGTCAGTTCTATTCTTGGTATAGCTAGGCATGAGCATTATAAGGTCTAGAATACAACATTTAACATACTATTATGTTGGCATTAGTTTCACATAAGGTGAAAGCCTTTTACACTCACTTGAAGTGCAATAATGAAAGGACTCGGCCCATGTTGGGCTAGCTAAAACATGGCACAACATGGGTTTTAATGGGGTTTAGTCATTAACAACATGGGCTCAGGTGGCCTATCAGTACTAGGTTATTCTAGGGAGTTAAATATGTGTGATCCTTCTCAAAGACATAAGTCCTTAAGTACAAGTTAATCTTTGGTTAGGCAAAGCTCTTAATGGTGAAAGATGTGGGAAAATCTAGTTAAGGTCATTCAACCACTTAGATGAGTCATGGGAATGGCTTAGGTTCAAGCACTCATCCTTCAAGGTAGCACTCTAAGCATGGGTCTCAGGGCCTTGTCACATTTAGGTTACAATACTTAGTCTAATTTTTGGGTAGGATGAAGTAACTATATGGCACAAGAATTCACTTAGTGATCAAGGATAAACATTTAGATCACAATATATCCAAAGTAAAGAACTATATCATTGCTAATAAATAATTAAGTCATAAACATAACACTACATAAACTATAATGCAAGATTTAATCACTCTAGTTCTTCAATGACATTGTTCATTGACTTCATAGTTTAGCATACAAAGTTCATGATATATAAGTAGAGCATATGCTCTTCCTAACACTACTCATGCCCAAAGGCTCATAGGTGAGTTTAGGATATACATTTAAAATATCTAATCTATTTCATGTTCAATACAAAACACTAATGTTATCTCTTCATTTTAGTAGATCTTCACTACATTAGTCAACTCTCCCCTTCTTAAAATACAAGCCCTCTTTTATAGGCAATTGGGCATCTCCTTGCTAGGTCGGATGGGTACATGCCAAGTGATGAGCTATCATTGGGGGTCGCTAGTCCATTAGCTCCACTAAGCTACCCAAGTTGGATGAGTGCACATAATATGTTGAGCTATCACTAGTGGGTCACTATCCCTACCTGTTCCACCACTCTACCACCTTCACTTTTCAAGCCGCCACATACAATTTCCTATAGGGATGTCTTTTGAAGGTCGGTTCCAAGTAACTACCTACTAGTTAGCATGAGATCCTTGGGGATTCCTCCAATTAGTTCTAAAAGATAAAAAAAGGAGTAATTAGAATATGGATTGCCTCATGTTGAGATAGGTCAAGTTGGCATAGTCCATGTAGTTGGTAGAAAAAAAGGCCCAACATTACCCCATACAAAATTTCTAGTCCACCTCAGACTAATCATTTAACACCTTTGGTATGCAAAAATTGAGTGCACCCTGCTCTAATTTTGTCTTGAAGTTATCAAAACCTTGTATATCACCCTTCATTTATTCAACAATGACATATACTTTAGTTGAGGTAGCCTCAAGGGTGAGCATGTCCATGCTTTCTAGTTATTTATTAAAGGTCTCAAGCCTTTCTCTAGCTCACCTTACACTACCATATAAGATCTCCTAATCACTAGCCTTTATTTGGAAGGTGTAGAAGAGTGCCTCCATGTCTTTCTCCTACATCTTCAATTGGGCACTCAAAGACTTAAACTTTTTCATCACTTATACTTGTTCATTTCTACTCATCATGAAGGATTGTTGGAATAAGATGTCTTTCTCCTCCTTTGCCTTTTTTAGGCATGCATTAATGACTGCAACTTGGGTGGTAAAGTTTTCAAATATGGAAATTTCTTTTTACACACACTCTTCAAGTTTGGTGAAGAGGTATTCCACCACACTATATTCTTATTCAACTCTCCTCTTAAGGCCTCATAGGGGCCCTTTTGCTACTCTAACACAAGTGTCATTTGAGGCAACATTTTCTTAGCAAGTGTACATACCTTGTCCACTTCATTCATCCCTAAGGTATCTACACAATCTAGAAGGCATGGATTCACCTCTTCTATGCCCTCAACTAGATATTTAAGTTTGAGATTTATGGCTTAAAGATCCTTCTCAGTCTCTTACATTATCTTCTTCTAGATATTGGTTCAAACATCATTGGTAATGTTCTTGTGTGCTAATGAATAAGCCATATTGATTCGGGTGTTATTTGAGCACATGGGGTTCATGTCTCAAGGCTTGATGAGTTGGTAGTCATGCCCTTCCTTTAGCTTCTTGGAACTCTAGATTATTTTTGTTAGAACCTCAAACTTGAGCTCATCCATGTAGCAATCTAGTTCCCAATAAACATGGTGGTGCATTAAGGTCATGGTTGTATTTGGTGGCATGCACTCCATCATATAGAAGTCCTCATAATCTTTAAATTATTGATATGTTTTTTCCTTATTTCCTATCTCATATTCCTCTCCCTCTCTCATCTCTTATTATTTATTAGTGCTAGTGCTTATGTCAGTGCTTTATTATTTTCCTTCTTCTTCTTAGGGTTCTTCATCAGACTTACCCCCTGACCACTTCTTCTCTTTCTTTGGTTCTAGACCCATCATCATGTTCTTCTTATAGGGGTTATTTCATGGACTTTCCCCCCTAATTTATTTCCTCTAGAAATGGCTCTTTGGTGTGAGCTTCCATTGCAACAACCTTATTCTCTTCTCACCCTAACAGGGCCTCTATCTCCTTATTTGTTTATTTCTCCAAGTCACCAGTATCACCTTATTTATCTCTAGGTTCCCCTTTAGAGCCAGGGCATGCCTATTTTACATCTTATATTTTTATGGTGGAGGAACTAGGTAACTTCTCAATTACTCTTTCCTCTCTTGGTTCGATGCTAGTGGCAACCTTGTTCTTTTCTTAATCCTTTATCATCTGAGCCCTTTTTTCTTGGGATATCACTTCCTCTCTTTCCTTTCTTCTAGCCTTCTCTTCCTTAGCCATCCTCCCTACATCTTCATTTTTATCCTTTTCCTTTTCAACTTTTGTCTATGTAGTTTGTGCTTCACACTTATTTTCTCTTTATTTTATTTCCTCAATCTCTAGCCAATCGATTTTATCTTGGGACATGCCATTATCCCTCATGTCCTCATACTTGTAGTATAACCTTAGCACTATGTTAATATGCCCTTGGTCTAGGCCCATGTCCTTCCACTGGTGCTTCAATTATTCTTTTTTTAGTGCACCTAAATATATTACCTCCTTAAGCTCTTTTCCCATCTTCTCCTTCACCTTTTGTGCCCTATGCTCCTCCTCTTTCCTTAGTTATTAGATATTAACCATTTTAATGACCTCTTTTAACACCCCTACAATTTTCATTTCTTCATTTTCCTCTACATTTCAACTTCACTAAAGATGAGTTTCCTCAATCTATAGCTTTTCTTCTCTAACTTAGTCTGAGGTGGTGGGGAGGGGGGTAAATTCACTTGATGAGGATTCATCATCCTAAAACATGATGTATGTGTCCTTTTCATTCTCTTATTCCTCCAACTCTTCTTTCTCTTCCTCAGACAAGATTATACTTTGCACCATATGAGGATCCTTCCCCTTCTTTTTCCTTACACTAGGGTAAGTCTTAAGTGTGAAGTGCATGCACTTCAGTGTGGAGGTTGAAGGAGATGATTCTCATTATAAAGTGATCTTCAACCTTATCCACTCATTTATTTCATCCAAAGTCTCCCCCTTCTTTTTCTTTGGAGACTTTTTCTTTTCATTTGGCACTAACATTCCTTTATCCCTAATCTAGACTAGGGGGTCTTCCTTTTACTCGGTTCTCTACTCAGCACTAGAATCCTTCTTTCATGGATTCATCTCATAGTATAGTCTATTAATGTAGCCAAGGATGGTGACCTATTGGATTGGATTTATGTTAATATAATCTAAGGTATCTTCTTCATCTTTATTAGCTTTTCCATCTAGATGAGGAAACTGATGTCTCAACTTACACCTTTTTGCATCTAATTCTTTATTGAAATGTTCATATGTTGTACATTAGTGATTTCGTGTATCATCCCTAAAGTACCCTATTGAGAAGGTAAATGGGAGATTTAACCATCTTGACCTATTCCCATCCTATAGTTCTAAGTGTACTACACAATAGTGATGTATTATGGCAAAAGATGCCATCCTGAACATACTCTGAGGGAGCCCTTAGGGAATATGCCACTCTAATCTAAAGGATTATATATACTTTTCATACTAGTGCATTATTCATGTCTTCTATTTGGGGTTGAAGGTGGTGGGGAAAGTGTATTCTTCATAATTTTACACCAGATATTCATGGTGTTTTAGGAACACCCATAGATTATCCTTGCTTACATCTAGGATCCCAATTTCCTCCATAACAATAAATGTGAGGATGGATCCCCACCTAAAGGTGCCCTTAGTGCTATGGATTTATAGCACATTTTTCACCAAATACTCTATGATGAACTTTGTAATGTTGAATTTTACTCCCTACACCATGTGATAGGTGATGCATAAGTATGATTTTGAAACATCAGTCTACTAACCACCTAGGCATAATTTATAACTCATGAGGTACACCACTACCCTATGTCAAGATCCTCACACTTATTTATGGGGAACATAAAACCCCCTTTGAAGTACTTACGGATATTTGTGATGTTCTCCACCTCCTCCTCATCATCTATCAATTGATGGATGTCCTATCTAGCATCTAGTAGACCAATTATCTTCTTGATCAACTACATTAAAATATTCATGCACTAGCCTAAAAAATAGATGCGGTTCTTGTGGATGCATGAGAGTAGGAACTATATGATTTTATTTCATTTCTTGAAGTAGGGCAACTCATAGAGCTGAATCACATTGATAACTTTTAACTTATCTCAAATTTAGACATTGAAGAGGCCATCACCTTATACTAAATTATGCCCCATGTCCACCACCCAATCCTATAACAAGTCTTACAAGTGACTTGACATTTGATGGTTTTATTCCTTGAGTGGGAAACTATGAAAAATGAGCTCCAACTTTCCCCTACCTAAAAATCTAAGATAAATTGCATTTACTAGTATGACATCTTTTTTAACACCTCAGTGTCTACCTTAGTGATGCTAAATGCTTTGATCATTTGTGCCTTAGTATTTTTGGTTATCATCTCCTCTAAAATCTTCACCCATTTGGGTTCCTACTACACCTACACTGAGCTTATTGCCTTTAACTTCTTCACCATCCTAAATCTAATTGTGTTGAACCTTAGAATATGTGTCTTGTTGAATCCTCAAATGGTAATTGGTGCTTCTATAGTCATAGGACTTGTGACTATACCTTTGGCTTTGAGCTTCACTAGCCATTAATTGTAGCTTGGGTGATAACTACTCATTCTAACTCTAATTTTTACACAAATCTCTCTCTCCAACCTTTTAACTTGGTCTTGTTATAAATGAAATATTTCTTCATGTGCTGCCATTCACTCTAGGTTCTTGAATTACTCAAGTTTTCAATAAAATAGGGTTATTTATCTTTATCTCTCTGGTTCTTACTTAGGTTTTCTCTAAGTCTAAGTTAGTTTAAAATTTTTAACCTAAGCAAGTCTACTTCTTGATATTTTAAACCCTTCATTCTCATATATCATCATTAATTTAGGCTTAATAGCATAAGCACCTCAATTTCTTGGAAAATGCAAAAAGCTATGAAATACTCAAAAATATCTTGTCTTTTATGCATTAAATGCGTATCTTTGTACTACCACCACCACCTCATTAAATTCCCCCAATGGATATTTTGGTGAAGTGATGTGTGGTTCAAACATTTACTTCCCACTCATTTCTAGGTGGACACCATCTATCATTAGATGATCTACTTCTATGATTGTATACTTGGCATGACATTCACATTCCTTATGGAAACATAGGCATAGTGCCTCACATGTGCATGATTCAACCTCCTCAATTAGACTATTTATTCTAGCCATGATCTTATTTCAATAATGCTTCTCTTCCTTGGTTGATTTCTTACACATCATCTTACCTTAGCCTATCATACCCCATACAAATCCATTACACTAGCCCTCCAATGCTTTATTTCTCTTTGGATTATCTTGCATACTATTGGATTATGCATCTTCACTTTTTCCTTGTGATCAACCATGTTGAGAATTTTTACTTACCTCTTAGGTCTCTAATGGAGGATCAATGGATGCACCCTATTTTAACTTTGGCACAAAGTTAATTCCAAAGTGGTTCATTTTTGGGCTTTTAAGTTCATTTCACTATTCATCTGCATATATGTATCTTAATCTACTTCAAATTGCACCTGGTAAGTTTCATGTGCCCACTACTTAGATATTTGGCCTCATGTATTGAGAGGGAACAAGTTCTCAACTCACCCAATTGGAATTATCCATGGAGCACTAATAAATAAGTTCTTTATAGACACCTTGCACTACTCATTACCTCTATACACTATACAAGGAACAAAACCAAAAATAATGGTTTGGCTTGTGCCAAAATTTACCCTAGTTTGCTCAACTCAAACTAACTAGTGACTAAGAAGTTAGAATTTTCATGGTGCAAGCACCATCATACTACATCTATGGCTTTAATTGGTTACTATTAAAATTCTTAGGGAACATTTCACTAGATAATGTTTTCAACTTACATGCACATGTTTCCAATATGTTGTGGATGATGTAGGGTCCCATCCACTATATTTGTGATTTGTTTGGGTGATTTAAGTACTTGGAATTATAGATTAGCACCAATGCTCCTTCATTTATCCCCTTGTGGTTGATATATTTTTCATGCTAGTGATTTTGGTGTACATTCTCAATCTATTGACTCCATTTAGCTTGGGTGTGCTTCCCATCTAAATGTTCTAAATATTCTAACCTTGTGTTTAAATATTCTTAGTCATCTAATAAACTAATTTGTGAAATACATAAGGAGGGCACCATGAATTACATGGGTAAAATTTCTTCAATTCCAAAAACTAGTTAAAATGGTGTATCCTTATTCAGGTGATTGTATGTCATGTGGCACACCCATAATACCACTAAAACATGATCATCCTAATCATTATGACCCACATCACATATCTTTATTAGAAATGTACCTTATATTTTGTTGAATGCTTTATCTATGTCATTGGCCTATGGATGATAGGCACTGGTCTTGTGGTGTACCACCATGTATTCAATCAAAGTATGCATACCATCTCATTGACTAATTAAGTACCCATATCACTAGTTTGACTTAATGGGCACCCATACCAGCTTATGATGTTCTCCTATATGAATTGGTAAGTTATTATGGCTATGAAGTATTTTGTTGGTGTAGTTTTGACCCACTTGGTGAAGTAGCTTATGGCTACCAAAATGTATGTTTCACCTGTATACCATGTTATGGGGGTTATTGGCCCAATAAAGTTAATGGCCCATTTTTTGAATGGCACGTAGGAACTAATGGGAATGAGAGGCATCTCATCTTGATGGTTGGGATTTTTGGTGCACTATCATATGTCACATGCCTAGATGTATTCATTTGCATCTTAGAATAGGCTTGGCCACCACAAACTTGACTACAATACCTTGTGCACCATTATGTCTCTAACATAATTTCCTCCTAAAATTCCATTGTTTACTTCTTTTAAGATAGATTCCATTTCATGTTATAAAACACACATGCACATGAATTCATCTCTACCCATTTTATATACCTCCCTCTCAATGAGATAGATAGGGGTGGTGCATACCATAAGTTATTTGTTCTCCTTAGTTGACAAGGTCTGGGGTGCAAACCTAAATGTTAGGAAAGTGAAAATCTCTACTAGATCTTCAAGGACATGCTAGAATATATACAACTATGTGTCTGACATGTCATCCTCAATTGGCACCATTACATTGTTAAAATTGATGCAAGATAAATGGTTTGGCCCCAATATCTACTTTCTAGGTTTAAAAACAATTGAGAACTAGAATTTTTAGAATAGAACAATCCATCTACATATGTACTCACATAAAATAAGCTTGTTCATGAGGTATTTGATCGCCTTGTGATTAGTGAATAGGATGAATGGGGTTGCTAACATATATTGCCTAGATTTTTATAAGGTATAGACCATTGCCATCACCTTGTGCTCGATGGTGGTGTAATTCTACTCTAATTATGTGAATTTACTACTTGCAAAGAATATGGGGTGGTCCATCTTTCCCTCACATAGTTTCACCAATATGGTACTAATTATAGAGCCTAAAGAATTGAAATGGACACGGAATGGAGTAGTCCAGTCTAGAAATTATAGAATTGGCACAATAGCCAACTTTAGCTTCAATGTTTCAAAAGCCTCCTCATATGACTCAACCCAATAGAATGAGCCATAATTGCATAATATATCCTATATAGGTGCCATGATCTTTGCATATCTCTATATAAAATTCATGTAGTAGCCACAATGGCCTAGAAAATCATGAACATCTTTATATGTTGAATGATTCTAGAGCTAAAATATGATGGATGTCTTCATAAGATCAATAATAAAATTATCTTTGTAGATGATGTGCCTAAGTAATATTCAAAGGGGGTTAAAAATATGCACTTCTTCAAATTTAAGGATATCTATAGCTACTTGCATGTCTCAAACATGAGTCACATATTGTCCTAGTGGTCTTTTACAAGGCTATACATAGTCTAATCATCAAGATAAACTTTGAAGAACTTATGGACAAAGTCTTTAAAGGTAGTGATCACTACCTTGGAGAATATAGTTGGTGCATTATTGAGTCCAAAAGGCATCAAATTCTATGCAAAACAACCCCATTTACTTATAAAGGTTATTTTAGGCTTATCCTCCTCCTTGATCTACACTTGATGGTAGCCTAAGAAACTACCAATGAAATTATAGAGTTTTCAAACTAAAACTTCATCTAAGATCTCATCAATGAATGGGGTCAAGAATGGGTGATTAACGTAGGTGGAATTCAAGATCTTGTAGTCAACACATATCTATATGTACCCATCCTTCTTGATGCTAATGACCATCAAGCTCACCCACTCATATTTTTGTACAAGGTAAATGACACTAAAAACAAGCATTCCATTAATATCCATTTTCACCTTATCACAAATATTGGGATTCATTTTATATGGGCACTTCTTTTATAATCTCACACCATACACTAGCTTGATGCTCATTTTTCCAATGAAAGGGTGAGTGAGCTTCATATCTTGGTAGTTATGCAAGAACATGTACTAAAATTATTTTAAGAGGTCTATGATTCATGCCATCTCCACCTTAGACTAGTAAGTGCCTATAGTGGCAATATTTGGCTCACCTTCTCTACTGATTTTGGCTTTAGTGGTCTTGAGAGGTGCATGGTAAGGTTCATTCTTCTCCTAATAAGAGTCTTAAACTTGTTGGGTCCCATCAGTTGTTTTATTTTGAAGATGCATCAGGTCATCTTCATCTAGGGAATTATCATCCATAAGGTGCATAAGATTTTGTCTTCATGTTAGAGCCTTCTAATTGCACTCTTTCTAGGTCTCATTATCTTCCTCACTAGAGTAAATATTGAGCACCCATTCTTAAAAAAATGTTAGGAGTTCTATTCCTTTCTCCTCAAACATTTCACTAAGGCACTCTTTTAAGATGGTGATATCTTCAAACACTACCCTATAGATGACTTATAATGGATCTAATAGCTCAAAGTTATACAAATAAAAGGAGAAGGTGTGCATGAACCTCTCATTGAGTATCTCCTAGTTCCATATCTTTCATTGAATCTCATTTACAATGTAATATTCTTGCATCCATATTTTCAAGGTCCTATAAAATTCATGCACCCATAGGCCCCTTAATGCATTTCACCATAGATAGTCTAGGGTTATTCACATAAATGAACATGTGTGATTGTGATATAATCACTTGAGTAAGTAGGTATGTCCAAGTCCTCATTACTCTTACCAAACCTAGTGTATGTTTTTTCCTTTACAACTTTCCATGTTTTCAAGTTAGGTCTTTGAATTACCCACTAGTGAGTAGTAGTGTACTTTAAGGTATACACTAGTGCACCCATCTTATACATTTATTTGGGGATGCAAGATTAAATGTCATGGATACACCTCTCTATAGGATTGCTTATTTCATGATTTGGGAGTGTTACAAGCTTCCATTTACTTATTTAGAACACCCTTTTCTAACTTTTATAGCATGGGGAACCCATATCTTCTAATTGTGCTCAATCCTAACATTCTCTATTATGGTTGGCCTTGGATTGGCTATGCATACTAGGTGGCACCTTCAATCAATGACCTCTAAATCCTCTTCTGCTGAACGTTCATAGGCTACATCAATTTTATTTAAGGTTTATTTTCCATCCTCCCATTTGAGTAGGCCTTGGTCACTAGGGTTGAGCTTCTCAATGCCTTACACCATGATATTTTAAATGTGGTTGATCTCATCCCAGATATCAATACTTTCCACATATGGGGGACCTTGGTCACTCAATAATGGGATCACCACCCTCTCTTTGTCATTTTCAAAAGTTATGTAATGCTTCTTAAAGCACATGTTTGGATTATTCACATAGCACCATGGGCTACCCTAGAGTGCTAGATAGTTGTCCTATTCTACTAGCTCAATAAACTCAAAGTCATCTTGGAAATTGGCACCCATGATATCTAAAATGGTTCCCTTCAACATCCTAATAGGTTGCACTAAAGTCTTGTTAGTCATGAACAACATGTAAGGTGAGGGTCTCAAGGGTAGCCACCCCATCTTTTCCAAGGTAGTTTTGGTCAAAATATTGACCTCTATGCTCATGTCTACAATTACTTCATAGACCAACCATCCATTAATTATGGCATCTATCAATAACTGTTTGTCATACTCTACATTATGAGTATGCCTTACTTCATGTGCCCACTCCATATGTGTGACATCAACTTCAATCATTTGAGGTGCAAAGTTCTCTTTTGGTTTCTTCCCTGCATGCTTCAATAACAAATATTTTAATAGGGGCAACATCCTTTTAGTTTATAAGAAGCATAATATCCCAATCAACTCTTATATTTAGGCCTCCTAGGTGTCTTGTATTTTACATGAAGTGGTGGCCTATGCCTCTAGATCCTTAGCTAACTAGAGTTCACCCTACAAATTTTATATCATGATCAAGGCTTGTTATAGGATGTCCTTCTATCATGTAGGGTTAGGGTAGGGTGAAAATTTTGGTTTAGGTCATGCTATGAACTTAGTACATATTTATTAAACATAATGTAAGAATAGTTCTTGGGTTGGCATAGTGGTTGGTTAAGTGTTAAATCCACTCTAGGTTATGGCTTACACTTTAGGTGGCTCCATATAAGTCTATTGTGGCTTGGGAGCCCACCTTTCTTCTTAAGATTTATGTTTAACCATCATGGCACCCTTGTCAAGATGACCTCAAGTAAATTTTTTATATAAGTCTAAGATTCTTTGACTGCATGTGGTCCTCAATAATACCCACACATTGGGTTTTTGGGGAAGTTGCATTGATAATGCTCAGGCAACCCACACTTGTAACACAATCATGGTGGGAATCTTCCTCCACAACATCTTCCTTCTCACTCATGCAAACCTTGTTGGTTTCCATAACCCATTTTTTGTTGGCTATAACCCTCATTTCCTTGATTTGCCTAACCATTAGCTAATTTTATCACTTTCCTCATGCCTCTTTCCATATTTTGGCACATCTTATCAATGACCTGATACTCTATTATGGATTTCATATAGGCATCACACATCTTGTAGTAAATGGTAGTGTTTACTTGACTAGCATGTCATAAGAGAGGATAGTTTTGAGAGTTATGTATCCCATAACAAACTTCATAGTTGAGAAGTAGGGTATGAATATTTCTTCATGGGTCATTATTCTTATTATGCCCCTTTATTTCAAAATTAGTGCACCATAACCCACTATGAGTGTCATATGTTGAACAAGCAATTCATTTATATATATAGCAGGCCATTCATGTGAGATATACCTCAATGAATGGGTTGATCCTAGTATCTATGCTACCTAATGCCTCAACTCAGAGTGTGGGTTTAAGAACTTCATGGGGTTCCATGAAGGTGTTCATGGACAATGTTCATCTAAAGGGTACTAGTAGGCCTCCAATAAAACATTTTGCATATTGGGAGGGGAGAATGTCATATGAAAGATTAGAGAGAAGAGTTTTAAATTGTGCATCATATAGGTGCATGCTATTGAATAACCCTTGGTTGATTTTCTTGGGAACTATGATGCTCTGTTACCCAAACTTAGGGATATTAAACTATTTCAATAAGGCTTCCTTTAGTATATCATAGTCATTCATAGCCTAGTTTGGATAAAATTTTTGATACCATGTATGGGTGTAATCCAGCAATGTGGTTGCAAATTGAGTAACCTTGTGCTTAGACTAAGTGATGCCTTGAGCATGTTATTGTAGCTCACACTTAAGCACATGCTCTATGATATTATCTACACCATGATACTCAAATAAGTACATCACCATCTCATATTAGACCTATTAAGGGGGTGATGTTGGGTTCTAAGGTGCTTTTCCCCTTGCATCTATGTTGGAGGTGGCCCTCTAGCACCTCAAATTATAGGGTGGAGTGTTGACCCTATCATTGTTCGCTACATAGTTGAACTTATAAATGAAGTACCACTTACTTGTGGTGTTAAGACACTTTTTTATAAACTATTAATCAATCAACATAACTAACATCCTCTATACGAGAATGCTTATTCCTATGTTAATGGTTCTTAGGTTGGAACTTGGTAGCTTTATCGTATCTACACTCAATTCCTTATAGGGAATCACTTACTCAATTACAAAATCTTGATCTAAATGTTGGATCCTATCTAAGTCAACATCGATAATAGGTTCAGTTACCATTTATTTTATTATTTTTAGAATAATGGGGTTTTATACCTAGTTAAATAAATAGGTCTAAGTAAAGTAAATCATTAAATATTGTGTAATAATTAAGATACTAATTTGTGTAAATAGATTTATATTTTTGCCTTTTATAAATATAGTAATAAATAAGATAAATCTAACTTAGCTTATTTTCAATGATCCAGACTGAGATAAGGTATGATCCTAGAGGAGTATAACTAGGAAACTATCAAAAACTAGATCCTAATGTTCATTTATAGGTTAGAAAGGAGTGATAAGAGTGGGACATCTTGTTATTAAGTGTTATAGTCCTTTTTTGGTGCTATTATCTAGGTGGCCTTAGCTTTTTGGGTTATATTCAACAATCCTATGTTAGCCTGTCAGTAAAATATCAAAGCTTGGAAGCCTACATAGCTTAATGTGAATCTATTTTAAATCTTCAAATACTTAAGATCTCTTTGTGCTTTACCTTGAATGGAAACTTGGAAAAGATAGAGAAGGCATTAGTGTTTAAAGGATACACTAGATGCACTTCACACCCCATGTGTGGGCATGCTACCTACATACCAATACTCTGAGGAGGGATCAAGCTAATGTAGTTCTCCCATTAAAGTGCTTGGTGAAATTATGTATGATAAATGTAACTAGATGAAAAATTGGAAGTAATTTAGATGACTAGGGACTAGTGTAAAGGTTTGAATAATATTGAAATGATTTTGGAAGGTTATATGCAAGAAATAGGGAAGAGTGCTTGAGTGTACTTGCTTATATTCTTGCTTCTTTCTTGTAAATGAGATATAACCCTTCTAAATGAATTTGAATGGCCTTTTATATGGGAATTAATGATCATGGGTTAAATTAATCTATGTTAGGCCAAAAATAAAAAGGATAAGGATCTAAAATAATATAACTATTAGGACCAATTTTTCACTTGGATAACAACACCAAAATTAGAACACCTTAGGTTTCAGTGCTCCTATCCAAGTTAGGTGCTATTATATAGAGGGAATGAGACCTAGGGGATAGATATAGGCCTAAAAGAGATGCTTAGGTCTATAAGGTTTAAGTTTGGAAGGCTCTAGATGACTAGGAATTAGTAAAGGAATAGCCTAAAAGGGTTGGGTAAGCAAGTAGGAAGACCTATGGATTAGGTGTCATTAGTCATGCTTATGTCATCTAATTTTACATTTTACATGACTACACCATTATTATATTTTTTAGTGGAGAATATAGTACATGATCTTGTGATTTAGGTTCAAAGGGGATAGGTACTTTTAACACATCCTTAATCACCACATTTTGTAGGAATCCACTACATTTTATACCCAACTACTTAGCCTAACTTCTTGCTTTTTCTTCTCTCTCTTCACACTACTAAAATTCAAGGGATCATTCCCCATTCCCTTCCTACTCACTAAAGGTCCTCTTGACAATTCCAAGTTCTAGATCTTCCATCATCTTACACCTTCACTTATTATATTTTATCCTCTAGAGATCTTAGGTGTTAGGTTGCTCATCCTATACCATCACACCTCAAATCACCTTCCCTTCTCACCTTCTATGATTTCTCATATATGAAAAGACTTTAACCTTCCATTATTATGGTTTTTATAACATAATCCACCAAAATATTCTTCAATTCACTATCAAGCCCTATTATGAATGTGTCCTTTTATTTTCAAAAAACTCATACTCTACTTCTTCAAGGCATGAGAAGGTAAACACTATGAACTCCAACACAGAGTTTTTCAACACATCATTCCACCACTTATCTAAAGTATACATCCAAAATTCATCCAAGATTTTAAGCTTATCTATGTACTCTATTATCCACTTGATGCACTGGTCATAAATTTTCATTCTAAAGGCAAAATAAGTAACTATCCACTAGTACACATGCTTAGGTAGTTCAAAAAAGAACACCTCATATAGAGAATCACATAGGTTATCTTAAACCAATTTCTTCAGATCCTACCCTTTTTTCATGTGGGATGCCTATGCATGAAACTATATTCAACCTACTCTAGCTAGTGCTCAATATTCTTGAGGCTATTCAGATCATCGATTTATTACACCATTTTAGTAATTAAATTCAACACATATCCTAGAAATGGAACAAAAATGTTGTAGAAAAGTTAACTAGATTGGATTTTGTGATTGGTTATATGCTTAACAGTTAAGCAAATCTATTTTTATTCTTGATATAACTAGGATCAAGAATAATAGGGTCTGATGCATAACATTCAACAGACTATTATACTAACACCAGTTTCACACAAGGCACAAGCATTGTGCCCTCACCCAAAGTGTAATAACAAAGGGATTGCACCTATGTTGGGATACCTGAAACATTATGCAACTTGGGTTTTAATGGGGTTTATTCATTATAAATATGGGCTTAGGTGGCCTATTATTACTAAGATATTCTGGGGAATTTCAATAAAAACAAGCCTTATCAAGGGTGTAATTCCTTAGGTTCAAGTTCATCTCTGGCTAGGTAGAGCTATTAATGGTGTAAGTTGTGAGAAAATCTAGTTAAGTTCATTCATCTACTTAGATGAGTCATGAAAATGGTTTAGGTTCAAGCACTCATCCTTAAGGGTAATGTTTAGGCATGGGTCTCATGTCCTTGGTGAATTTAAGTTCCAATACTTAGTCTATTTTGTAGGTAGGCCAAATTCACTATATGGCACAAGAATTCCATTAATGACCATAATATATCCAAAGTATAGAACTATATCATTGATAATATATAGCTAATTTATAAACATAAATCTATGCAAACTATAATGTAAAATTCAATCATTTAAGTGCTTCAACAACATTTTTCATTGACTTCATAGTTCAACATATAAATTTCAAGATATAAAAGAAGAGCGTATGCTCTTCCTAACACTACTCATACCTAGATGCTCATAAGTGAGCTTAGGATATACATTTTGAATGCCTAATCTATTTCATGTAGAATAGAAAACACTAATATCATATCTTCATTTTAGCAGAGCTTTATTACATTAGTCACCTCTCCCCTTCTTTAAATAAAATCCTTCTTTTATAAGAAACTAACATCTCCTTACTAGTTTAGATGGGCATGACCAAGTGATGAACTATTGCTAGGGGTCACTAGTTTGTTGGCTCCACTACACTACTTAGTTTAGATGAGTGCATGTCATATGCTAAGATATCACTAAGGGGTCACTATCTCTACTTGCTCCACCACTATGGCACCTTTACTTCTTGAGCCACCATTTATATGTTCTTATAGGGTTGTCTTTTAAAGGTCAGTGCCATGCAACTACCTATAACCTAGTTTGGGATCCTAGATGATTCCTATAGCTTGTGCCAAAAGGTACAAAAAAGGAGAAATTAGACCAAGGATTACCTAATGCTAAGATAGGTTGAGTTGTCACAATCCACATAGTTGGTAAAAAAGGGGGACCAATAATTTATGCAAAATCTTACCAGTCCTTAGTACATATATGTGATCCATAAATAGACTATGTCTATAGGTCTCATGTGATTCATAGGAAGAGGGGTGAACATCCCCATATAATGGCATGGAAAATTAGTTTTCACCAAGAGACTTTACTTTCTCTTCATTTTTTCCATGGTCAAAAAGTGCCCCAAAGAGGTTTTAAATTTCAAAAATGAATGTTTGATTTTATTTTTGTTTTTGGCTAGGGAAGTTCACCCACTCTCTAAATTAGGTAGAAGGATCCAATCTAATAGTACATCCCTTCTTATGGTCTCCAAGAGGAATATGACTCCTTAATACTATAAAGTCGTATATGGCCTCATCATTTTTAAACTTATCTAAGGACATTGTTGACTCTTGATTGTCCCACTCTATCAATTGTGGGTGGTAAAGGGTTAAGTATGAAGGTTGATAAATAGGGATAATAGTGAAAATATCATGGGTATTAAACAAATTTTTATCATAAAAGTCATTTTAGATTCTATAATCATACCTTATATTGTTAGTAACATATTCATTGTTAGTCATTGGTGTTGAAACATGAATTAGGTATGTGGGGTCACCCCTAGGTGGTTTAAATTTGATACCATGAGTTCCATTGTACTTAGTCATTGAGAATAGTTAGATCATGCATTGTTAATGCAACCTAAGGCCTCTACCTTCATGAGATATGTGATCCATAATATATTTGGGAATAAGATACTTCACATTTTTGTAACATTCAATCAACTCATCAATATAGAGCCATGAATTATCCTCTACTAAGGGGTCCTATTATAGTCTAGAGTCTAGTTTAAAGATAATGACCTTGTTCATATAATATTTTCCTTTTATTTCCTATACCATACAAGTGGTCTAAGCCTTAGGTCTCCCATAAGCTTTAGAATTTTTAGGCAATTCGGTAATATGGAATATATTATGGGTGCTATATTCTTTAAAGCCATTGTCATTGACATAAAAGTGGTTATAGTTTTTTGGTGGAGGCATGGATGAGGTATGGGCTAATCTATCTAGGTTAATGTTATTATTTTCTAGGCCTAATTTGATGGCTTTTCCTTTTTTGGATTTTTCTCCATCTACTTTGGGAATCGTATTCATGCCAAACTAGTAGTTGTAGATTTTATACTTGACCTCAAAGCACTAAAAATACTGGTATGCATGAATATCAATAAGTATAGATACTTCCATTCATGAATGTGTAAAATACATTAATGTAATGTAGAAGGTATATCCTTGATTTCATGGATCTAAGATTGGCCCAATAATAGATTATAAGATAGTTCAAGATATAAAACATGGCACATAATATCATGGGTTAATGGCCCAATGACTAATGGAAAGATAATATTACCATGAGATTAGTTATAATATGGCCTGATAAAAATTGTATTTGGTTACAAGTTATTTATTATATATCTGATATGTTTGACTAACTTCAAAGACACAATGTTGAGACTCAAACCATTATCTATAAGGACACATTTAACTCTATGGTTCATTACATAAAAATTAATGTAAAATGGGTTATTATTTAGATGGCTTAGAGAAAACATATCACTTTATTCAAAGGTGAGACATTGGTTAGGGGATAAGTGTCCTATCATGGCTTCAAAATTTTTAGAGTGATATCATTTAGCATAAGGGATTGGTTTAAATACTCATATAGGATGTCTTTATGGATAGTAGACATATGCAATAAATCCATGATGGATATATGTGCAGGTATTTTTTTCATTTTTTCCATAATATCTTAGGTTTTACCCTAGATTTTTGGATTTGGTTTATTTATGATAGGTATGGAAGGTTGATCAGGCTTATTTGTACTATTTTGTTATGGCCATTTGATAGTAACCCTAGCTCAACAAGATATAATTGCATAATCTCGATCTAGCACTTGGATTTGGGAAATGGATAAGTAGGTAGTGAGTCTTGGTATGATGATTATTATATGGTATGGTATCTAATTATCAGCATGTCCTATATAAGAATCACTATCATAAGGAGGTTGATAGGTCTCATTTAAAAAATAGTCATTATTGGGAGAAGGTCTTGTTTGTATGTAGTTGGTATAGGGTTGATAGTGATGGTGGAAACATGGCCACCTCAAGCTTGTCCTAAAATATTTCTATAGGTATACACAATGGCATGATGACCTTTTTAGTTGGTTTGATCATTTTACCATTGGTTATGACTATTTTGTTGTTGTTGAGGCTAAAATTATTGTTACTAATTTTATGGTGTTCTCTACCACTGCTATTGTTTTTATTGTTTTTTGTTATTATTATGTTTGGGAAATGGATTCTTATAGATACCCAAGTTACAATTATTTTTAGGAGCATGTGTGCATATTTTTATCTCTCTATTCTCCATCATGTTCTCAATTAGATGTCTGAGTTAGATACATTATCTTATGGAATGTCCTCTAACATGATGTTACTCACAAAATTCATGTTCCTATACTAATATAGAAAAGGAATCCCATCAAAAAATGACTTTGGTAATGTCAAATAGATCATATTTTGTTAAACCAATCTTTATAACATATATTTAGTAGTCTCACCAAGGTCACTAAATTATCAAGTAATGGGTGGTCTTCTCCTTGGAGGAGGGGATTGTAATTGGTTTTTATTTTGTGGTGGTTGGTTTTTTAGAGGTCTTGGTTAAATGTATGGAGGAATTGGTCATTGAGTGGGTGGGGGTATAGAGAAAACTGATGTTTGCACCATTTAAATAGGGCCTAATTACGTAACCCTATTTTCAACAACATTCTTATTGTGGTTGTCAGGTTTAGGTGTCTCATTGTTATTGGATTGATGTGGAATTTAATTTGGTACTTTATTTTGGTTTTGATTATGGTTTTATCCTTAATTATAGTTTTATTTATGATTAGAAGAGGATAACTTGATTATGCCTTTGTTGACAAGGGATTTCTCAATCTATATTCCTTTTTCTAGGACCTCTTTGAATGTATAAGCACACTAAAGCTCAAGATGGTAGGATATATTATTGTGTAATATTATAGTAAATGTTGGAACTAAAAAATTATTTGATAGATTATGAGTAAACCAACTTTTTAGGGATACCCAACATTGTAAGTCTGTATCAAAGCTTTCACCAATTTTCTATGTAGCCTGGCCTAAATCCATAAAAATAATCTTATGATTGACATTATATTAAAAGTGTTATATAAAATTATTTGAGAGATCATCAAATTTAGGTACAAATTTATTTGTTAATTTCAATATTTATTCCAAGTATTTCCCATCCAGACTCCTTGGGAAGAGTAGAAGTAAGTATATATTGTTATAGGACACTAGTTGATGGGAACTAAAGAATTCCTTAAAATTATCCATAGGGTCACCTTTGCATTTTTATTTGTTGAATTAGGTATATCATAACATGATGAAAATGGTATCTAAAGATACTCCATTTTAAATGGGTAAGAGCATATCTCATCTAGTTTGAATTTTTTCATTTGATTTACAACATATATCACTTAAATTACATCCTTAATATATTAAAAATCTTAGGAAATAAAATTAGAGGGAGTTTCATATTATTTTTTAGGTTTTGAAGTCAAAGGTGGATTACTTTTACTAGGGTAGGTATATTGTGGGATGCTAGTTAAACTAGCTAAAAAACTAGGTATGCATATACGTGCATTAAGGTTAAATTATGGGTATGTGATATGCTATTGTTGAAGAAATTTTTGGTTTGGGTTAGCTACATAACCATAGATAGTGAATTATGGCTATGGTAATGTAATTTTTCTCTATTTAATGTGTTGGTATTGTTGGGGTTGGGAGGGAACTTGATGCCTACTTTTTGAAGCCTGTTGTATATTGGGAATACATTGCTGACTAGATCCTTGTTGTTAAAGGTGTTGGTAGTTTTATCCTTATTACATGTGAGATATACATTGGGTTAAATGAATTTTTTACCTATGTTAGTGTATATATTAGGTATATTACATTATTTTTAGTCATTGTTTTATCACTCTCTAGTTTTTATAGAGTTTTCACCTATCTTCCCTAGATTTTACAAACTTCTCTCCTATTTTTAGTTGCTTATTTGATGTATTTAAAAATAACCTATTTTTGAATAAATAATATAATTTTATGTGTTAAATTTTATATACAGGTATCTCAAATTTTCTGACACTGTGGTATCAGAGTTGTCATGAAAACTTGAGTGATTATATGGGGAAATAACCATAATAGTTATAGAATGCCCTAGCTGATGAGAAAAGAATATTGTGAGAAGAATAATTAGTTTGAAATACTTGTATATAGATTTACATATGGAAGTTCCATTGGTAACTTCATTTCAAAATAAATAAAAGTGATTGTACTTATCTTATGTTTTAGCTTTATTGTGGAATATTGCATGCATTGTCCAACATACCCACATACCTGCCAATTAGTGAACCTACCATCTCTATTTATATGGTTGAAGTTGGATATGCTGATTTGTGGATTTCCACAAATTAAAAAAAATGTAAAACCAAATAAGCTATGGACTAAAATTTTGATATGTGCTTCTTGTATCTATTTTTTTATTTCTGCATCAAACTTTCGATGTATACCTACATTTGAGTGTTTTGATTTAGCATCTAGCAATGAGTTTTGTGCATCCACCTAACCAGTTTGCCATATTGGATCATAAATATATGCCCCAAGGCTATGAATTTATTTATAGTGTATACTCTTGTTAGTAAATAGTGCTATCCAACTCACTCCATACATTGAATTGACAGCTACATCATCCATCATGATAGGGAAAGTGGCAAATTTTTTAAGTCAATTATATTTTATTTAACATTGGTTTATATTTATTAGTGGGTGAGTTAATAATTTTTTGGATCTTAGTTTACATTTAATATTTTATTTAGTGAGTCAAGCCTTTTGTTTTGATCTTAGGTTTTAATTTATTTAGTTTTGGTCACTATAGTTTATTTTTATATATTCATAGTCTTTGTAATATTTGTTTGCTTAGTTATATTTTGATTAGTATATAAATATACTAGGATAATACATTTCATAGTTGTTTTGTTTCTCAAAATAGTGTATGTGATCAAAGTGTTAATAAGCATCATAAAAATAATAGTCATTTTTGGTAAAAAAAATCCAAAGTGTCATTCTAAGTCAAGTATGTCATCAAAATTAATAAAGTTATCAATGTTAAATTATCTCTTTATAAGGGATGCATTATCAAATGAACCTAATGTCCTAAGTAAAATGTGTGAAAACTATGGGGAGAGTATTTTTTCCATCAATAATGACATATAATTGAGCCTTAAAGCCAAACTTGTTGAATAAGTAACAATCTACTAGAGGTTGGAGGATACATAGAGTATAGAGGATAATTTATGTCCTCTCATGAATTGCCATGATGGGGTTGCATCATTATTATGGTGTTAATTTTTAGTGTGTTTGTTTTATGTTGTATGTGGTGTGATTTTACTATGTAGTGTGATTTTCAATAAAAATACTATGCATTATTTTCTAGTTTGGTACCTCCTGATGAAGAACATTATGGGAAGCAAAAGCACTAAAGTAGCACTTGGTTCTTTGAAAAAGGTTTGTGGAAATATGAAAAACCATCAAAGTATATAAAATAGTCGAGACCTCTTGCCACCTCTAGGTTTAGGGTCAAACTACAGTAGAAAACCATATGGGTTCATGGTAATCTAAGAAACCACCAAAGGTGTTAAATAGAGAGATGTACTCCTACAACTTCTAGGTTTTTGGTAATCCTAAAAGTAAAAACTAAGGTGCCACCAAGACCATGAAGCCATATAAATGACATGCCACCTCAAAAGTGATTTGGCTACATAGAGAGTGTAAAATTTGTTTACCATGTTTCAAATAAGGGGGGTCCACTATTAAGAATATAATGCTTGTAAAGATAATGTAATAAGAGGGAAAATGTTAGCATAGCTAGTAGGTAGATTACATTATTTTTAGTCAGTGTTTTATATCTCTCCATCTTATACATATTTCTCACCTATCTTCCCTAGATTTTACAAACTTATCTACTATTTTTAGTTGTTTCTTTGATGTATTTAAGAAACTCTTATTTGTGAATAAATCATTGAATTTTCTATGTGTGCAAATTTATATACAGGTCTCTCAAATCTACCAATAGCCTCTCACCTTTGGATAAACACTTGTTGTTGGATCAATACTTTTTGTTGAAGTGGCACTTATTTTTGGTTTCAAAACTATTACGGGTTTGACATTTTTTGGTATGGAAAATTTTTGGGGTTCAATATTTGTTGTTGTTAACCAACTATCACTTTGTGACCAATAGGAATACATTATTTATTAGGAAATGTATATTATTGATAAAGTGTTTTGTTTTATGCTTATTGTAACATGAAAGTAATTGTCACCTATTGAGGTGGCATAATGTTCTATACTTGTTACAATGGTAAGTTAGTTTTTTGTTGGCTTGTTGACTCCTATTGAATGTTTCAAAATGTAGTTGGTTGGGGAGTGGAGGTTACTTGATGATTTTGAGAAATAGGTGTACCTATTCTCTACTATTTTTGTAGACACTAGAAAACTACACACTTGTAGTTTTCAATGACTAAATGCCTTAGGACCCCTTTTAGAACCCCTAAAACCTTCTTAATCCTTAACTAACCCCTCTTTACCTAACCAAATAACTATTCTCCTATTCACATAGTACTATTAAAATGTACTATTTGAAAATACTATTGAAAAATACTATTCATTATCACTATTCACTATGAGACCCACTATCACTATTCATGATGACGTGGAAAGTGATATGGCAAGTGACATGGCTTGAAAGTGAGGTGTCTTTAAATTGGACATCATAACCTACCTAAGACCCTCCTCTAAGGTACCTCATGACATAATTAAGCACCAAAGGGCCCCTCCTTTAGAGTATGGTTCATTTTTCCCTTTGGGACCATCATTAAACATGTGTTTTGTCCTCATGCATGGAGAATGGTCCCAAAATTCATGGGGCACTTATCCAAAAGATGAAAGTGAGTTCTGGAAAGTATTTTTGACCCAAATGAGCCCATGTGCATGATTTCCACTCTATTTTGGACTCTTTAGCAAGTTGGGAGACAAACTAACGAAGTGGGAGACCTAATGGCTAAGTGGGAATCTTAACCCCTTGTATTTCATGACCACTCATGGACCCACATATATAATAGTGCCAAAATTAATGTGGCATTTATCCAAAAGATAAATTAGCTTGGTGAAAAGTCCTTTAGACTAATTTGAGCCCATGTGTATGATTCCCACTCTAAATTGGACTCATGTTGAAGTTGGAAGACAAACCAACAAGGTGGGAATCCTACCAGTGTTATCCCCCTTGTGATTTATGAACCCACTTAAAAAATGGTGCCATACTTCACTATTCCACTTTTTTGGCATGTTTCTTAACAATAAATGCTATAAATCCCTCCTTATCCTTCACCCATGATCAAGTTTGTTTTTGGTTAGGAACATTTTAATCTTGCAGGGTTGGAAGCATTCTTTAAGGAGGTCACTCATCATCTTCGAGGAAAAAATTAGAAAGTAATGAAGCTATACTAAAATTTCAATCCATCTTCATCAATAACACCACATTCATCAAACATCTTCAATCTTCAATGAGTATGAGGTCATCCTTCCAATCCAAATAGGAACTCTCCACAATCACTTGGACTCAACACGTACACATTGTAACAAGTTTTTCTACACACCCTTCTTCACTAGTTTCTTTCTTTCAAAATTAAGAAAAAACAATTAAATAGAAACATTTTGGCATGCCTGGTGGAACCCTAGAGTTTTATTTGGTTCATAGTTATTTTAGTAAATTTAGTTGCATTAGTGAAGAATCATTTAGTTGCATTATTTTCTAAAAAAATAAATTTCCTTTTTCTTTTCCAAATTTCAAGTTATAGTCTCTTTTGCTTTCTTAGAAAAAGTAAAATTGCTATTTTCATTACATTTTCTCAAAATAAAAAATAAAACATCCTAGGATTAGGACTTGCATTATCATCTTGCACTTAGGTTGTATTTAGTTTGTATTCATTAAAATAAATCAAATAATTTCCTTTAGGATTAAAATTAAGTTGTATACATAGTTTTCTTACTTGTTTTATTATCTCATCTACTTTAATTTAAGAAAACAAAATTAATTATAGTGAACAAATTTTACACAAACCAAACCACTTGAATTAAACCAAACATTAAACATAATTGAAACAAGGCCCAACTAGGATCTCATCATGTAATAGATCATCTTACCCTTTTTTGGTTATTGTACTTGGATTTAATCACTGAGGAGATAACCAACTCAGCTTTCTAGTTGAGTATAAACTTTGGATAAATGGTATAAGGTTAAGTACTTGCACTGGCTATGGGATTGTGAAGTGAGGGGAGCAAGCCCCAAGTATCAAGCCATGTACCCAATCCAATACAAAATTATTTATAAGTACCTAAACACAACCCAAAACCAAACATAGATTGCTTTCTAAGACATATTCAATCCAATTTCCCCTTCACACTTTTCGAAGGCATAAGCCAAAAGAGAGATTAAAAGGAATCCTAAGACATAATGCACTCTTAGTGAATGCATTATTTGCCTTGAATATTATTTGATTAATATTTGTTTTGAGGTGTGAAAATGTATCATTCCTTGCCTATTTTCTCATATGGTTCTTACTCACTAACAATGAAGGGACCTTGAGGAACAAAACTCATCACCAAATCAGCCAAACTCTTCCACATCTACATACATGGAACATGTTTTTGAACCTACATACGCCCCTCACTCTCTGGGAAGTCCTATTCAGGTAGTCTTAGGAGATGCATATTTTTCCATTTTCCTTAATAATAATAATGTAGCCTTACAAAATTAGCTTAGAACTATATCTTACCAAATTTTGGTTTTGACCCCACTTATAGATCCACCTTATAACATGCCTCTCCACCTCATGGGTAGTACTTCCACTACCATGGGAACTACTCAACCTTTAGTTACCTAAGCCCTATCATCAACCAACAACCCCCTTGAGGATAACACTCAAAATCAACCAACCTAGACTACCACTACCATTATATCGCTTAACAATCACTCATCCATAATAAGAGTACTTACCTCTAACACTACCCATCTCCCTCTAGTTACATCCAACCCATAAAACACTACTCCACTTCAAATCCTCATGGTTTCTATACCCTCCATCTTACCAATGATTAGTATAAAGGTCACTACCCTTTCATTAGCCACTAACCCAACTACCACTCCTACCCAACAAGTGACATTTAGTTATCTCCATAACCCATAAGGGCATATTCTCACTACCCAAACACCTACCCATACCCAACCATTGACATACACATACTAACGTGTATCTTCTACCTAACCATTGGCATCTACATACCAATATGTGGTAACCTCTCAACCTTCTACCCACAATCAACATGTTTATCAACTTCTACCACTACAATATGTATCTTACAACCTTCTAAGTGCTAAACCCCAAGTAGAATTCATGAACATGATCATGTAAATAAATATTACCCTTGAGTCATCCATCTCTAGAGCCCATAATCCCTTCTCATATGATCATATTTGAAATGAGCGTATTTACACTTTAGTCCCTATCAAACTTATCCAACCTAGTAGGAACTTCAAAAATTTACCATGTTTAATAGTAAAGAAGACCCTCAAAAACATTTAAGAGTGTTTAGGAATTCATGCTACTTAATTTCACATGATGACTCTCTTCTCCTCTGTATCTTTCTTTTGTCATTATCTAGACTAGCATTGGACTGGTATAGTGAAATACCCAAACATTCCATCTTCTCCTTCAACCAACTAGCCCAAAATGTTTTGGATCACTTTTTAATCAATATATCCAAGAAATTTTCCATTACCAACCTATACTCCATCCAAAAATTTGAGGATGAGTGCATTGTTTATTTTGTGGCTCATTAGAGGAACCTATTATCCAGCTTTCCTTTTCCTTACCTCAACTTGAACTTATAGAGCTCTTTGATTAGGCATGTGCCAATCATATCTCATCAACATTACATGTCCAAATGTTCTAGACCTTTGATGAATATTTTACCATGGCTTGTAAAATAGAAAACCGAGCAAATGATGAAGGAAATCTTAAACTCAAAATAGCAAATAAACCTATAAAACCACTGAGGTTTCTTCCTCTAAATCAAGCAACTAGTCAAATACCAACACTAAGAATAAAAGAACCACAAAATATATTATCCTCAAAGTTGCACCTCCAACATCTACCAACAAAAAAAACTTGATGAACCAAACCTCCAACTCTTCAAACCAAAACCTAAAAAACCAAACTTGGAGCAACCAAAAGCAATTAACTCGTCTTAGGGAACCCTATGCTTCTATTTTTGAAAAGTTATTAAAAGCTAATATCATCCAACTTCCACCAATTAAACCACCCCAAAATTTTGATGATTCTCACCCTATGTTGGGTTAGTATAATGAAAATGACCATTATGCCTTTCATCAAATCATAGGACATGATATCAATAGGTGTAATACCTTCAAATACCTTGTCCAATCCCTCATTGACAAGGGGGATATTGCATTAGATAGCCCTAATGAACCACTCAACCCATCCCTTGACATATTTAAGCAACCTTTTCCAATCTATGATCCCACCAAAAATGAGAGTAACAATGTCAAATTCTCTCTTGATATTGAACCATTAACATGGTTCTTGACACACCCACTAATAAATAACCTGCTTACCAATATACCAGCCCCTATCTACTTATTGAATTAGTAGAGTTACCTTCTACCCTTTTGGAAATCAAAATAGAGTAAGTAACCATATCCACACCTTTGATAGAGGTTACCACACCTATCTCCACTATTATATAACCATCCGTTCCACCTTTGGAAGCTATCTCACAAGAAAAGATAACTTCACCTACCAAACCTCTAATTTTAGAACCTTCCATCAAAAACCAAGACAAAGGTAAGGGAACCAATCCAAAACCTATAACCACTTTTTGGTGGACAAACCTAGCCCTTATAAACCAACCAAAACTTCCACCTAACCAATTGAAACCTCCTCCAAATTAATTGACCCTCAAACACCTAAACCTACCAAGACAACTAAAGTAACCAAACCCCCTCTAAAACTAATAAATAAAGCAACTAAAGAGGTAAAACCACCCAAAATCCAAAAGCCTCAAATTTTACCTCCCTCAACCTTGCCCTCCATTTTGGGTCCTCATCCCTCTACCTTGATTATAAATCCCATTATTTTTACCGAAACCCCACCAAATATATTGGTTACATGTTCACACTTACTTATTAACACCTCTCTCTTTACTACACTAGCAATACCTAAGTCACCTACCTTGTAATCCTCCATCTCTAGCATGTCAACCATCTTACCTAAACCAAAACCATCAACCAAGCATACCACCTTTCCTAAGACACCTATCACCAAACCTACTTCTAAATAACCATTTACCTCAACACTCAATACAAAAACTATTAAACCTTTAACACCCTTAACTAAGTCTTACCTAACCATTATCTAATAGTTATTGCAAACATCTTTATTGAGTTTACCAAAAATCAAACCCTTTGACCGTTCATGTCCCAAACCATCATGGTTTAATAATGATTTGATTTTTTATACCACATGACACCTGACCATGATATAGAGAATTACAAATCTCTCCAAACTCTCATCCACTACCTTTACGATGAAGATGATCTATTAATAGAAAAACCTCCTATGTCACACATACTAACCCAAATAATAGTCATACCTACGCAATGTTTACCCACTCCTCCACTCTCACCTAAGAATGAAGATGAGTTTGACCACTCTACTACCTCACCCTCTCCTTCTATCCATACTATCAACATGGTCACTAGATCATAACAAAAGGATAAAGGTAAGGATAAGGTGTTTATTCCTTAGACTTACCCCTCTTCAAACTACCAAGAAAACCATACCCAACCATCTCCATCTTTAATCAAAGCCAAGGTGTCTATCTTAGGTACCTCCAATCTAAACCTTCATAAGCTAACCCATATGCAATATCTATCCAAAAAGCTATCCTTAAAAAGTTTCACTAGACTCTGGTAAAAATGAGCTTGTATGAGTTGATTTTTACTTCTCCCCATCACCACCAAGCACTCATAGAGGCCTTGTAATCCATCAATGTCTAACCCAATGACCCTCAACATCTATCTACATTTTTTGGTGCCTTATAAACTTCTAACCTTGTCATTTTAAAGAATTCATAAATACCTTCCATCGAACTAGAAGACCCAGATCCCCCACACTTTATTACTGCTTACATTAACCAAACCCATGTCAAAAGGGTGATGATTTATGGGGTAGCTAACATTAAAATTATATCCTCTGATTTTTATGACCAACTCAACTTATTAAATAATATCATGTCAAAATCCATAATAGTTCTCTGATCCTTTAATGACACTATGGCCACTACCTTGGGAATCATCATCCTTCATATCCGTGTAGGACCCACACACTCCCTAAACTCTTGTATATGGTGGAAGGAAAATTCTAATAAAACATATTATTGGGAGGACCTTAGATTAACTCCATGGTATGTGTTACCTCTACCCTCCATTGATGAATTAAGTTTGAGTATGAGGGCTAGGTTGTCAATATCCAAGTAGACCCAAAACCTTTCTCAACATGGAACATGACCTATCACCCCAATGTTATCCTAGTACATCCATTCAATGCACCTTTAGCAGTTACACCCCAAATATTATCCATTAATGAAATGTTAACTAAATCATCCATCCCTTCTTCATATATCCCCCTAGAGGAGCCCTTGAGATCTATGTTCCAATGATTATCAATATGGGAGTATCACCTTATAGCATTGAATGCTTTCCCTACTCCTCAAGAATAAGGGAACCTCAAACATGACCTTTCTTACGACCCTAACATTAGAAACATCATCCCTTTTGGTCCCCCCAACCATGAAACAAACTTCATCTATGGGGGATTTGATTGGACACTTCTTTTTCCCACCATTACCTCTTCCATCTGACCATTCACCTCTAACTTTTCCTACCTTGTCAAACTAGTATTCACTAAATTATACCTTCATGGGTATACCTAAAAGGGATTTGGTCTAGGCCAATATGAACAAAGACCTCATGAGATACCTTTGATAAAAAACCAAAAACCTCATGAGTCATTTGGCCTTGGGTTTGTACCACCTAAAGAACCCACCAATTCACCCAAACCTATTGACACCATCAAGGAAGATATCCCTTCCTCACCAACCTAACTTATTTCAAAGTTTGAGGATTTTTATATCATTACTCTTAAATTTTTTTTATCAACTCCATTATTTTAAGAGACTTAACCTATCTAAAGGGATGGCCAAATTCAAACCTTTCCTCTCATCCATCCTAAAATGATAGAGGAATATTCTCCTACCATCAATACCATCTAACATCAAGATGATGATTCTATCTCACCTACCTTGGTGCCCTAGATTATTCAATCCATAAATACATTCCTCTTGAATCCTTGACCATTTTGAATTAATAAATCATGGATATCAACTTGGGTACTATAGGAAACCCCCGTGTTGTCAAATTAGGCCAATCACTAAATGCTAAAGAACTTCAAGACTTCTCTTTCCTCATAGACCACAACATAGCATTTGATAGGTCTTACAATGATATGATCAAGATTGACCCCAATATTTCCACCCATAACATATTCACTCATCATGACACCAAGCTTGTTAAATAGGAAATTTGATTCATGCATCCTCACATATCCCTTATTATCAAAGAAAAGATTCAACGTCTCCTATCTATAAACTTCATTCAACCCATTGACTACCTCGAATAGGTCTAAAATATCATACCTATACCAAATCCCCTATGTTTTTATACATTTGTGTTAACTTTCATAACCTTAAACTCATATACCCCAAGGATGACTTTCCTCTACCTAGTATTGACCAACTTATTGATCTTATAGTTGGCCATGATATGTTATCTCTCATGGACAATTTTTTGAGTTATAATTAGATCTTGATTGCTCTTTAATATTAGCACAAAAACACATTTACCACCCCTTAGGGAAATTTTTTCTATAGAGTCATGTCTTTCATGTTAAATAACACTAGTGTAACCTATCAATGAGCCATGACTTACATCTTCCATAAACTCATCCACACCATCGTAGATGACTATGTCGATGATCTCTTGGGAAAATTCAAATCTCACCAAGATCACCTAAAAGTTTATAGCATTATATTTGAATACCTAATCCATTTTCATGTCAGACTCAACCCTTAGAAATGTGTTTTTAAGGTCCTTTTAGGAAAACTTCTTGGCTTTATCATCTCTCATCAAGGAATCAAAGTAGATCCTACTAGGGTCAAATAAATATTGGAGATTCCCCCTCATACTAACCTTAAGCAATTCCATAGCCTTTAGGGAAAGCTTCAATCTATTTGTCATTTCATTTCCCAGCTTTGAGATTGGTGCCAAGCTTTCCACCACCTTCTGAAGAAGGATGTCTATTTTAAATGGAATAACAATTATTAAAAAGCCTTTGCATCACTCAAATAATACCTTTTATCACCACTTTTCCTCATCCCTCTTAAGGATGACCAACCCTTTCACCTATATATCTCTACAACCTACCATTACCTAGGGGAAATGTTGGCTCATCGAGATGACCAACATAAGGAGCAACCCATATACTACATTAGTTGCATACTTGTAGAATATGAGACTCAGTATACCTATACTAAGAAACTCTGCATGTCCTTGACTTTCATGGCCACCAAACTCTACCACTGCCTTCTTAACTATAAAACCTGTGTCATAATGAACATCAACCCACTTAAGTACATGTATTTCAAGCCATACCTAAACTAGCATATGGCCAAGTGTCTTATGCTCTTAGAAGAATTTGATATTGAATTACTTCAAAAAAAGTTAATTAAAGGGCAAGTCATTTCTAACCAATTCAATTAAGCACCTTTGATATATAACCAACCACTTCCTCTAGAATTCCCAAATGAATTCATCACTAATCTTTCCCAAGAGGACATAACCTACCAAATGACTATGTTTTTTGATGGTTCAAAGTACCAATAAGGTGGCGGTACTAGAGTTATCCTTATCCCTTTTGATGAAAAATGCCTTCCTCTATCCTTCAAACTTTATTTTTAATTCACCAACAATATGGTTAAGTATGAATCCCTAGTCACAGGTCCCCAAACTACTCGAGCTTTAGTAATTAAGATAATCAATGTCTTGGGTGATTCCCAAATTATGGTCAACTAGGTCAATGGTTTTATCAATGTAAGAATGATGTCTTACAAAAATACAAATTTTTAGTTGACAAACTCTTAACATCATTCAAATGTTACCTGGTCTAATCTATTCCCCAATCTAATAATAAATTCATAAATACAATGGCTTGCCTTACTTCATAGATCCCTTCTTAGCCTTCCAATTTGAAAATATTTGTCACCATTCATCATTTTACCATATCCTCTTATAACCAATCCACCCTCCTACCATTTTTAATGTGGAAAAATCCCCATCTGACATTTGGTATGACCAAACTTTTAACTAACTCAACCTAGGCATCATTCTTCCCAACCTCTCTAGGAATGCCTAAAGAACCTTTGTTCATAGTACCTCTGATTACACCATACTAGGGGGAATCCTTTACAAATGTGGTTTCAATGGTCTCCTTTTTTTCCTATGCATCCAAGAAGCTTCCCATGCCATTATGGAAATACATGATAGGATCTATGGGGGACACTTTAGCAGTCTAGTGCTTGCTAAATGTATTCTTCACATTAGCTACTATTGTTCCACCCTCAACCAAGAGTATTGTGATTATGTAAAAAAGTGTGTTAAATGTCAACAAAACACTAATTTACATCATGCATCATCCAATAGCCTCTAAGCATCTAAGGAATTTTAGCCTTTGTCATAATTGGGAATTGGTATGATTATTGAAATAAACCCCCATTCTTCACAACAACATAGCTCTATCATAAGAGCCACCATATATTTCACCAAGTGGGTGGAAGATATCCCTCTTATATTGACCAAATTAGAGAATATTTTGACTTTATCAACCATCATATCATCTATCACTTCGGTGTTCCTCATAAGATCGTCACCGATAATGGAAAATCTTTCAAAAACAAGCAATCAAAAGGTTTATGTGATGAATTTGGCATCAATATAATATTTTACTCACCTTATTATCCATAAGAAAATGGATAGGTAGAAGCCTCTAACAAAATCCTTAACAAATTACTAACCAAAGTTATTAGTGCTTCAGGTCAAAATTGGCATTTGCACATCCCATTCACTTTATGGGCCTATCACACTAGCATTCAAACCTATATAGGTGCTACCCCTTTCTCTCTAGTCTTCATAGTAGAGGCAATCTTGCCTCTTGATGTCCAAATCCCATCTCTTTTCATATCTTTTCAAAATATTATTTTTTAAGAAGATTATTGTCAACACTATTTAGCTCAACTTGTGCTACTTGATGAGCGTCATTTAAAAAAATTCACCCACCTCCATATCTATCAAGCGTGTATTAAACATGCTTATAAAAATCACCTCAAACAATAAGACTTCAATATCAAAGACCTAATCCTAAAATAAAACCAACATGTGACCAACATGGATAAGAGTAAATGAGGTAAGTTTGGTTTTAATTGGCATGGACCCTACATCATTACCCATAAATATGGATTAGGAGATTATTATTTATACTCTCTTGAAGCCAAACTAGAACTTGAGCCTCTCAATTCTTCACATGTAGGTTCATTTTTATGTTAAAGAAGGATCGATCTCACTGATTTTGTCTAACTTAATCTCATCCCATGATTATGAGATTTTAACCTTCACCCATCTTCCTCCTCTCCTTTTAAGGACAATTTATTACAACATAAAACCATGTGATTAACTATCATAGTCATATCTTAATCATAAATATGGGTACCATGGCTCTTCCCATGGCATGGTTCTCTTAGATACTTTTCATCTCTAACAAGATGGAATTCCATGGTCATTATCTCTCAAAACAACACCTGTTCACATATCATTAACCTTATTATGTCAAAGTTTTTCCCTCATGGTGGAAAACCTCTAAACCTAATTAGACTTGTCCATGTCTAAAGCATCACATCCAAAAATAATTTTGATGTCAAAATATTATTCAGGTCAATATCTTAAGCATTACAAACTACTCCATTGAAAGACAGTTACCCAAAAACAAAATAAAAATTGCTTGCACTAAAGGTAGAATGTTCCCTTGATGGACATATATCAAAATTCATTAAACAAAACATCTAAACTTAGACCACTCCCTTAAAGGATGGATAAGTCAACTTTGTCAAAAACCAATTAATTTATTAGAAGCTTCTAGCATTGATCAGTTTTCCATATACATCAATAAATCAAAAGACCCACTATCACAATCAAATCAAATTATAGATAATCTTGACAGCCATAATTGACTCTCAAATAACATAATAAGAGGGAAGCCATAATTAGATTTCACATGTAAACTTCCCACATTGATCAATATACATCTAACATGTGACATGGACTTGTCTATTATCATTCTTAAGTCACCTATAGAAGGGGAAAAGTTACCCACATAAGGTTACCATACATATTACCCTTTATCCTTCACACCACCTATCACCCATCTTCCTTTTATACTATCTATAAATAAAGGCATTTCAAGATTACTTGGCAAAATATGACAAAGAAACTTTTTTTACCAACCAATGCATTTTAATGCAAAGCATTTGAAAGGCTTATGTTCCTTAATTCAATCCAACTTTGTGTTTTGTTTTACTTTGTCCTTGTCAACAAATAGGCATTACACCTCATTTTTTATTCTCTCCTTGTTGAGTCATGTATTTTTCATGTCTGTTTCCACATCTAGTATGGTCATCTCACCTACTTATGTGACACCAATATCATCCATCCAAACCATAAACAAAATTAGAATACCATTAGCATCAATCAACCCACCTTCTAGGGACATCTTTCTCTACAATCCCAACTTGCCTTTGATGCACACACTTTATTTTCAAACCTTCAACAAAAATATACCATGTGGTCCATCAAATTGGGGTAACCCATTTGACCACCATTCTCTAACCCTAGCTAAACTATATTGGCCTAATGTCCATGGACTATGTAAGCACTGCTTGACTTCTGAGGATAGTTCAGCCACTAGAAACTAATTACCTTCCCCCTTTTCTTCTCATTAATTTCCATTGAAAAAATTCCCTCTTGATTAGGGAATCCTATGTCAGGGAAACTTTGGATTCTTCTTATCATCCTTGTATTTTAACATCATCTCATAATTCCTCTTTGTTTTTCCCTATTACTAGGAGAACTATATTAGCCTAAGGTCTTTTGGACTATGTAGGCAATGCTCAGTTACTAAGGTTAGCTCAACCACATCCTTTATTTTCCCTTCTCACCTAATATATTTCTTCCACTTCTCTACCTATCTCTTCATGACTTCCCTCCTTTCAACTTGTCAATCTCTTTTAACCACCTTTCCAAAATTTTAATCTCTTTTAACACAAAGATAAATAGCCTCCCTCATTTTCCCCTCTTATCTTCCATAAATCCACCACCTACACTGATTCATTGGTTTCCCCATCACTTTTTCTTGTGCATGCTTTGTGGCACGATACCCCACCCACTTTTCATGTTTTTTGTCCCTCTCCACTTCTTACCAATTATGCCCTTGATCCCCTTTGTCTACTTACACCATCCTCATCTTTTCCCCTTACCCTTGGCAACATGTCATGCCCTCTTTCCCACTCTATTTTTCTCACCAATTCCACATCATCATGTTCCCTTGTACACCGATAAACACTTTTACTTCCTTCTCTTATTTGATACCACCTTATTACTACCCTTCCACTACTTCAAAACCACCTTAATTCCAATTCTCATTAATTTTTATCCTCTTTTCCATATTTTCAATTTGGCATGCTTTCTCTTTCTTTGATTTCTTATAATTTCATTTTTTTTCTTACGTGTGCCACCACTCTCTGTTAATTTTCCACTCTCCCCACCTTTTCCATTTTTCCTCCATAACTAGCTTCTAATTAGGTCTTTATCCTTTGAGAATCCTTCCATAATTTCCCTTTTCTTCTTATCAATCCTAGCCATTCCACTTTGCATTCATCTTTTCCTCTTTCCATCTTGGTACTCAAGTGTCTTTTTCATATGTGTGAGTGTCTATGCTTTATATCCTTACTTAAATTATTCCTTTTCCTTCTTATCATCCTTGATATTCATCCCTTATTTTCATCTCATTCCCTTTCATTGTGTTCCCCTATTTCTTCGGCACCTCACAAATTTTTATCTTGTCAATCTTTTCTAATCACACATTCAATGCACATACCTTATCCCTTCAGCTTCTTATCCCGTCATTTTTCTTAACCCTTTTCCCATTTTTCATCCCATTTTCATCTCCAATACTACCCTCTAATTTTCTTCATTATTCCACTCCTTACCTACCATCATCCATGCTTACTTGGTTACATCTTTACCTATTTCTTCACTCTCATGTCATCCTTTTTGTGCCCTCATTTCACTCATTTTTCCTCTTGTTTCCTTTTATTCCATGTATTTACTTGTTTTTCATTTTCATCACCAAAATATTTTATCATTTTTCTCTTTTATACTTATTTTCAAGCTTTTCTTGGCCTCCCATATTTCTTATCCTCCCTTTACCGTTCATGATTGCTACACTTCTTTCCCCATCCTTTTCAATTCTCCAATCTAGCATTCTTTAGTGCATTCCTCAAATTCTCATCTTCTAAATTTTATTTTTATTCGCTTTTCTCCATTCCATTTCATTTTTTTCATCTCCATTGATGACACTCCTTATTCTTCTTGACCTTATTCTTTTCTTCCTACATATCCATGTTTGGCTCCTTCCATCCTTCTCTACCTTTGTCTTTATCTGTGACCTCATTGTTTTCTCTACCTATATCTTCATCCATCTCCTAGTCCACCTTCACCTCATCCCTTGTTGGATCAACTTTATTTTATCCATTATCACTCTATCTTCTCACTCATTAGAGTGTGGTCACCACTCACATTACTTATACGTGCATATACATGTTTTCTTCTTTGTGTCCTCTACTTTCTTGCTTTAATGCATGAAATATTGTCAAAATCACTGCTTCAAGACATTCATTTCTTCCTTTAGTGTATTTACCAATTAATAATGGGTCCCCATTTTGGCACTACTCAACTACTCCCTTCACCCTATCCATCACCTCTTTAACCTTTATGCCCTCTACACATTTTGAGTGTACTTGACAAAGTGTGATCAACACACCTTTTTTCAGCCTTCAAAGCATGCTCATGTGATGCATTAGTAGAGCTTATTTTCATTAATCCAAGCTCACTTTAGGTCTATTTTTAGTCCTTATCATATAAGGATCAACATGCCATCTTCTCATCCTAATGTTATTTAGTTGATATTTTCATTATGACATTTGTCTCTTGATTATATTCTTCACTTTACCATTAATGTTGTTCATTGCCTTACCCTATCTGATTTACCTTAAGTGATATTAAAAACACCATAACCATAGAAATCATAATCATAACCATAAAATTCATGAATATCCACATAACCCTAAGCATAATAACATTCAAATAATGACATCCAACACATTTTGTACATATTTATAGTAAATTATTTAATATTTTATTTAGGGTGCAAGGAGTCACATGGTACTTAAAAAGTTATCAAAATATACACACCTCACCTATGGCCTTTACATACATTATTTTTTTTACCTAAGAATTAGGGAAATTATCTAGTGAATTTGGATTTATGTTCAACCATCCTTCTACTTGATTACTCCTTGAACTAACATCCATAACATTCCTTATATTAGTAATTGCTAAAGGGTGTATTCTATTTTCCTCTTCCACATTCATCCCCATAGGGAAAGAATCATATTTTTATTTGGGTATTTCACTCTACTCACCCATCATAGCCATTAAATCCCTCTAATCTAGTTGTTCTAATCATATAGGTACCACTAATTGTTACCTCAATGTGCATTCCCTTTAACAGTGAGGGTTCCCTCCATAGATAGGCTGAAGGTCATCTTCTCTAGCTTTACACCTTGAAAATTTAAATTATTTCCTTCTTAACTACTAAGTAATTAAGATTTTAGGCTCAAGGTCAGGCCATGGGTGACTTTTCTCTTGTTGTTGGTTTAAAAACACTTCTATTATCACCATTACATTTTCTAGTATTTGATAGATATGCAAATTCACCATGTAGATTATTTTGGGTCATGGGGGTTGTTAATTATCTCTACCATTTCTACCATTATTCACCATATTCAACCTTTGGTAGTTATATTCACCCTAAACAACCTACAAAACCAAATTAATTCATGATAGGTATTCATTTTACCATTATGTTTTAAATAAGCTACCTAACTATTATTCTTTATTGACATTATTATCCATTCCATTGATGGGGAGCGTCTTATGATGTTATTGATTCTCTTTAATAGTCTTCCCACTTGAAATGGTCATGTCTACATACCTTTTCATGTGAACATGTAACCCTTGGTCCAAATGTTAATCTTAATACAATCATTATGCACTATCATGATGTCTTTTTATTGCCTTTATCATCTGATTCACATCTAATGTCTATGCTTGCTTTATCTTGTGGTCCTTGTGGGCTTGGTGGTCATTTGTATGATTATCACCTTTAACCTAGTTGATGTAATTTGTCTTCCATCCATGGGACATTGTAATGATCATGCCTTAAAAACTAGCACTATTACTAGTGGTGGTAATCCCAAAATGCTTGCCATTGTAAAAGCTCCCCCATCTTATCCAAATATATAACCAATATACTAGACCATTTATCTCCTTTCTATCAAGGCTTATTTTAAGTGGAACCCAAAGTCATTGGTTTCAAGGAACTGGGATAGAGGATGCAACTATGGCCATATTTTGTCTAGCCTACCCATGTAGCTCTTGGGTCAAACACGGTCCATCCTATATCACTCACCATGATACCAATTTTATAACTCATTAAATATAATTAGACATCAAATAAAATATTTGTAAATAGTCACTTCACTGCTATCGATAAAAATAGACTTGTAGTGGTGATGAAAATTTAATAAAGAGACTATGTAGATCTTGATAGATGCCCATCTACTAAACTTAGATTATAGTGATAGATGCCAAAATTGTGCTTATACCCTCACAAAATTTTAGAAGGAATAACCTCATCATGAAGGCACCTCTTCTTTGGATTCACTCCATCATAGGACATTTGTGATGCTTAGACTTTTATTACCCACTTATTTATCCTACCTTACCCATCCTTGTCTTTTCTTCCTAATTCATGTGGGATTATTATGGTGACTATTCACCAATATAAACCATGACACCTAACCATTACCATATTATCAACCCAAACCTAACCATGTGGTATATCGCATTGGGGTAGCCCATCTAAACTCCACTAAGAACTATATTTGGCCTAATGTTTTGTTGGATATCACATCCATAAAAATATATAGGTAGTGTCCACTTTCCTAGTGCATATGGAGTTAGGTTGGCTACCCCATACTTTAACCCTTACCAACCACTCTCTCTAAACAACTAACCATTCAACCATGTCCACCTTGACATTGGCTATTTGAACCCAAACTATTGCATATCTCTGTGATGACCTTGCCTAAGACATTTTGACTACACCAACCAACCTTAACTTATTGCATTTTTGCATGACCTAAAAATTTGGTTTGTTTCACAAGAACACTTCCTACCTTGGATACCTACAACTAACCCTAAACTGATCTAGATCACTTAATAGGCATGACCTGATTAGCTATGACTATTATTGTGGACTAGTTACCCTTGACATATGCCCCTCTAGACCCAAAATTAAAATAACCAACATTGGTAATTTGTTTTCATGTGTGATCTTAGCAACTATACTTAGTCACATTTTATGCACATGTTTGCATGTTGATTACCCAACTACCTTATGAAACCAATTAGTGCCTCCCCACTAACCACTTATCAAACCCATACTCAATTCTACTTTACCTCATCAAATCCTAGTTTAAGGGGGAAAATATCCTCCGATACTCAAGGAATTATAACCTTCAACCAAGTGATCCATTTTTATTTTATAGCTTATTAATTCAAAGCTACATAACAAAAAGGGGCAAATTGTAGACACTAGAAAACTACACACTCATAGTTTTCAATGACTAAATTCCTTATGACCCCATAAATAATTTATAAAACCTTGTTAACCCTTAACCAACCCCTCATAACCTAACCAAATCACTATTATCCTATTTACATAATACTATTCAAAAGTACTATTCACTATCACTATTCACTATGGGACCCACTATCACTATTCATGATGCCATGGAAAGTTAAATGGAAAATGACATGTAATGTAACATGGCAAGTGACATGAAAGGTGATATGGCAAGTGATATGGCTTAGAAGTGAGGTGGCTTGAAGTGAGATAGCATACCCCACTTGGGACCCTCCTCTAAGGTACCTCATGACATCATTAAGCACCAAAGGGCCCCTCCTTTGGAGTATGGCACATTTTCCCCTATGGGATCATATTCAAACATGTGTTTTTATCCTCATGCATGGATAATGGTTCCAAAATTCATGGGGCACTTATCCAAAAGATGCAAGTGAGTAGTTGAAAGTATTTTAGACCCATATGAGCCCATGTTCATGATTCCCACTCAATTTTGGACTCTTTATCAAGTTGGGAGACAAACCAACTAAGTGGAAGATCTATTGGCTAAGTGGGAATCTCACCCCCTTATATTTCATGACCACTTGTGCACCGACATGGAGAATGGTGCCAAAATTCATGGTGCACTTAGACAAAATACAAATTAGCTTGGTGAAAAGTCCTTTGTCCTCATTTTAGTCCATGTGCATGATTATCACTAGAAATTGGACTCATGTGCAAGGTGTAAGATAAACCAACAAGTTAGGAATCCTACCACCCTTATCCCCTTTGTAATTTATGAGCCCACTTAATAAATGGTGCCATACTTCACTAGTCCACTTCTTTGGCATATTTCTTACTAACAAATGCTATAAATCCCCCCTTCTCCTTCACCCATGGTTAATTTGGTTTATATTTAGGAAAAATTTCATCTTTTAGGTTTGGAAGCATTCTTCAAGGATTCCACTCATCTTCTTGGAGGAAAAAAGTAGAAAGTAACAAAACTCTACCAAAATTATAAGCCATCTTCATCAACAACACCACCTTCATCAACCATCTTCAATATTAAATGATCATGAGGTCATCCTCCCAATATAAAGAGGATCTCTCCACAATCACTTGGATTTAATGCGTACACATTATAATAGGTTTTTCTACACACCCTTGTTCACTAGTTTCTTTCTTCCAAAATTAAGCAAAAATTTTTAGATAGAAATAATTACAATCTACTCATGGGGTTATTAAAATAAACTTATTGGGTATTTTTTGCAATTAAATTAGATATAATTTTTTTTAAAATTTGAATTCACTTTCATGCAATCCAAAATATGTTGGGTGTGGTCTTCCTTTTGAGTAACATTATCTTCCATTATAATATGGACATTATACATATCACCAACTAACATGATTTATCTAAAGGGGTATATGTTTTGGCTTGCCTAACCCAAGACATCTATTTATTACCCTATTTATGGAGTGATATAAATAGTCAAAAATTTATAAACATCCCTTGTATTGAGGTTATAATCTAGGTTGAGATAGGTTTGGTAAGCCTACTATGCATGTTCCATTTTTTCATCCATAATACCTTTTCCTTTTACAAACATATTTTTGTCTTGTTATGTCATTTGGACTAGATATTGGCTATAATTATTATATGAATATTTAAATGGTTGAATTCAAATTTAATTATTATAAGTTTTGATTGGTTGAGTTAGAATTTATTATTGGAAGTTTGGTAAAAATTTGGCCCCTACTTACACAACTCTAAAAATCACTTAATTTTTGTTTTCTAATAAATGATGTTCAAATAAGTATGGATCATAGCTTGTTTATGTTGTCATTATAACATAATAGAGATATTTTTGTTGGTTTTGTTCAATTTTAAGAATAGTTTATGTAAGGTATTGTGTTGTTTACTCTGATTCTTGGCTTAGATAAGGAGGCATAGTTAATAAATACTATGCTAAATTGTCATGCCTTTATTTAACATATGGGATGTTATAATATATATAAGGATCCATCTCATAATATATGTTTTCATATGACTCTTGAAAAAAAGGTTCAATGGTCACAAATTTCTTGTAGCCATGATTATACATAGTCCTGATATGTGTGTAACAAGGAAAGTGTAGATCCATGTATAGGTCACATAAAAAAATAAAGGGTCTAAGGGTAATAAATAACTAAGATCTAAAAATGAAAGACCTTTGGATCTATAGAAGAGGAACAAAGGGATAAACAACTAAACTAGGCAAAGGTAGCATAAAATAAATGGAAGACCATTATAATAAAATGATACTTATTTTCATAAAGGTAGTTATAATTAGTGACAAAAGTAACATAATGGCTCAAAATCATCTATGGATAAAGTACGAATTTGACCAGAGTTGGTTATAATTAGTGATAAGAGGGTCTAAACAAAGTATAATAATTGTGAAATAGTAACAAAAGATAACAATGATTTTCCCAAAGGTGGTTATAATGATTCTAAGAACAAGGCTAGACTTGGAAACACAAAAATCGAATAAGAACTCAAAATCAAACTAAACTAAGGTAATTTTCTTAGATGAAACTCAATAATTGGCTTAGTATGAATCATTTGATTCATGATAAACTATTATAACAATGGAATGAATACACTAAAAAATTAGACACAATAAACTTCAAACAAAGTACTTGGAAATAACTTGGCTCAAAAGGACACTCTAAACAAGGTACAAAATAGAAAAAAATAACTAGGTCAAGGCAAAGGGGTATTTTAGATCAAAGAATAAATTGACCCAAGTAACATAATCCAAACACAAAAGGTAGAAAACCTAAGACCAAATTATATGAGCATTTGGCATAAAACTGATTAGTTTAGGATTTTCACTTTGAAAGGTTGAATTTCAGATTTAATGTGAAAAGACTCAAATGTTCTAAGGGTAATAGGGCTAGACCAAAATGGCTAGTGTAACTGCATATTTGAAATAAGAGAGGTAAACTAATAGCTTGAAACTTGGTTTTAAAAATGATAAGAGATTTGAAATGATTTATGAAGCAAAGCAATACTCCTTCAAACAAATGCCATGGTAAAATGGTTTTAGACTAGAATATCCAAGGCAAAAGTTTAGGTTGAAATGAGAATCATAAAGACACCTCATTTAAATGGGAGACACAAATAAATTTGTAATAAAAATATCTAAGGAAAAAAATTGTGACATGAATGGATAGAGTAACACCTCTTAGGCTAAAGGGGTGTAAGAATAACATGAATGTTTTAGAATTATTTTGACATGAAAACATGAATAAATAGTTTATCAAAAAATAGTCATGTAAATAAAATAAAATAAAAGTAGCACTAACGTCTCATCCTATTTCTAAAAAATAACATGGGTGTGCATAGTTTCTATCAAAATTTCCACTAATATATCAATGCTTATGAGAAATTAACTGTTAATACAAAAATTAAAATATATGTGTATGTGGAATTTTTATGCCCCCTATATCTCTCAAGCATTGGTATGTGGCATGATTGAGGAAAACTTGGCATTTGGAAATAAATTCCATGGTATGTTAGGTTTTGACTAAAATCTATAAATATTAAACATAATAGATGGTCCCAAGTGTGGCTAACAAAAGGGCAAGACCACATCAATGGAATCAAAACCACTTATATTATGATACAAGGGTATATTCATTCAAATATCAACTTTAATTGTGTACTCCTTAGTGGAGTCTAATTTATAGCTAGCACATGGACTAGGTACCCATTAGGATGGCCAGGATAACCACTCACCACTATCCCATCCAAAAGTTTGCCCAATTTGTGTAACCCACCATGGATTTGGGTTATTTAAAATGGTATTATATGAAACCCTACGTCAATGAACCCATAAATAACTCATGGGAAGGTGATGAACTCCCACCAACAAGACAAATGCATAAAAAGAAATAAATAAAAAATGAAAAGACTTTATAGGTCATTTTTGAGTCAGCTAAGTCACTCAAATCTTAGAGAGATCATACGTGACATTTTATTCAACAAAAATTTTCAAATAATGATAATAAACTAAGAAATTTTTGTCAATCAAGTTTCCTAAAGGGGAGGGGGGAGATCATATGTGCAATAGTCTCTAATTTACCACAAATAAAGAAACTAGTCTAAGAACTTTAAATTTTAGCTAATAATGAAAAACAAACATCTAGTGAAAAATATCTTTAGAGTATAATTAAGATGTATATTCATTTTAATAACACTAAATATAAGTGTGATTAAATTTTTTTCCCCTTGGAATTTTATTCACTTGTAAAATTTTAAAAAAAAACTAAAAGGAAAATATAACTAAGTGGATTTTAAGGACCAAAAAAAATGTATATAAGATTTTGAAAGTGTTTAAGCTTTAATCTCTCCACCTTAGGTCCTAAAAAATGTTAGTGGGTTTTCCTACTTAGAATTACAAAATTAAGAGAGTAAATAATAATATATTTTTAGCTCTCAGGTTTCTATTTTTGTCTCAAAGAAAATCGTCACCGATTATAGTAAAGATCAATGCAAATTCTTGAAATCAATATTGATTTGGTTCAATCATCTTTGTTTACTATAATCACACAAAAATAAATGCATTTCAAACTAAAAATTATTGATAAACAAGTTTATAACTTATAATTCACATGGATTCTTTAATAAAAAGGCTACAAAGGTAATAAATATGTTATTAAGCACAAATGGAAAACAAGCATATCAAGAAAAAATAATTTTAGTGATATTCCTCTCTTGTTTTTTTTGACATAGAGATCATCATTGATCCCTACAATTGATGATTATTTGACACAAATGTGGTCAATCCCTAAAACCTTTCAATAAGAGAGTATTTCCATAGTCTATTGATTTTTCAAGAGAATTTATGGATAAAACTATGTATTAGTTTTTAGACCAAAGGTATAACTTTAAATTTGATTATTTAAATGCATCAGCTAGAAAAACTAAAGCTTGTATATCAATCTCTTTGGCCATATGAGATGGTGTGTACCACTAGGCATGCCATTATGTACCTTAGGAGTTTTAATATTAAATAATATGTATATTACCTTGTTACTATAAATTAGAAAACATCAAACATAACAATAAATTAGGACTAAACACTTTTGTCTAAGAACTAGGGGAACATAACATAATAAGCAAGATCACAAAATAAATATGAAGATAATACAATTTTCTTATCTCCTTTAATGAAATTGATGCTTAATTTTTTGCATAATTATTTTCATGATTGGCCTATGATGATTTTAGTCTTTTATCAATGCTCTTCCATGGTGGTAGAATCTCTCTAATAGTCACTTATTCATTGGTGTGAAGCTTGGAATAATTTGGGAATTATAACACTACTCTCAAAGGCTTCAAGAAGGTATAATATTAGAATAAAATTACACATAAAATATTTTTTAATAATGGTGTGGGTGCTTTGTATTTATATATCAAATAACTAAATCTAGCCCTCAAGAGGTTAGGTTAAATTCTAACTTGTGTTGAGTCTAAATTAACCTAGGTTGAGTCAGTCTAAATCTAGGTGGGGTTAAGGCACTCATGAAATATTAACAACCCATTTTAAGATATTTATGAGGCATGATAAATAATTTTATATATTTGTGAATTATGAATCATATTTTTGAACATTTACGAGATAATAGATCACTTTATTAGCTCATTTGACCTTTTGACATCATTCTAGATAAAATTGGCTTTTTTTGTTAAATGAAATTCACTAATTTGATTTATATATTTTTATTAGGAAATTTAATTAGGATTTGAAATTTAATTAGTCTTGATTAATGATTTGTGGATTTTAGCAATTATTTTAAATTTTATTAATTAATAGCTTAACATGCCAAATATGTCAAATTACTAGGTTGTAATTTGATTAGGGTTAGAACTGAACTAGGTTAGTGATGCATATAGGGTAATACACCAAATAAGATATATATATATATATATCACATTTATAGGAAATTAAATCCCTTACATAGATAAATTTAGAAATTCAAGTTATTTATAGGCCTAACATGTGTCATTTTCTATAATTTAAACTAAATACTCGATTAGGAAATAAATTGGCCAAAACTAAGTGTATATAGTGCCTATCACACCCTCACATTAATATATTTGAGTATCTAGGATATGATTTGATATCCTACAATATCTCCTCACCATAACTAAATCTAGATTGGGAACATGTTTTCAAAATTCTCTAAGTTAATACTAGATTAGGAAATATTTGAGTGGATTATGATTCACACTCAATTTGAATTCATGCAAGGTGAGCCCTAGATTCTATTAATATATGAGATATTTGTAGAGCCCTATAAGTCCTCAAATCAATCTAATTTACTATTAGCATTACCAACTCCAAATAATCATTCCTTGAAACACCTTCTCAACCTTGAAGTGCTAAAGTAGAGGTCAAATATTAGCCATTGTTGTATCATATTCTAACCCTAAACATGAACTTAAATTTAGAGATACCGCATTCTCATAAAACATGACCTATTTTAATAATTGCAACAAACTATTTAGGGTGATTTAATATGTGTAGAATTCCACTGTAGATGATGATGGTGAAGAGAATAATTTAATTAACACTCTTGTAGCCTTTGAGAAATTAGGATTGAATAAATTTTCATCCAAGATAAAGGTATTACCCTATGTTTATCCCTTCATCAACATGTTCTAAAAATTTGTGTGCATACATGACAGTACTCAAGAACTGGTATACTCTATAGGGTCATTAAATAAAATAATAGACATCTCTAGAGATATCATAAAGTACTACTAAAATATTCCAAAGTTTACCCTGGTTTATGACTAAAACATAGTATATGTATGAATTGATACACATGAAATATATGGGGTTCACCAAGATTGGGATATCAATATAGATTGATGGACTAAAAGGGATGTCATCAATGCTCACACTATTTTCACCTTCTAGTAAGGAATTCATTTTGGGATGCTCCTTTTGAATTTTTTGTTTTGGGTGAAGGATGATGTGCATGTCAACATTATCTGGGTACTCCTACTAATTATGATCATCAATGGAAAGGAATTCCTAGACCTTGAAAGACTCATTAATTTCAATATAGTCAATGACATCAATGAAGCCAAAGGAAGTGGAAAATTATATATACTAATCTATCTTATTGTCATAGTTTATGATACCCTTATATTCAAACCTTTTATTTTCCTACCATGGACCCTGTATGGTTCTATGGTTCATGTGGTATTTTATAATATGTAATAACTACTACAAGACTAACATTTGGGACATTTTTGAGTCTTTTTACCCTATGGTATAAATGGCCATCAATGAGAGTCACAAGTCATGGCTCTTATATGAGATAATAAGGACACTCTTACACATAGGGGCCTACTATATTATAGGGATCACACCATCATCTAGGTGGTAGGCATCTGACAAGATTTTCTTCTCTTAGGCTATCATGTCCTCAATTGGATTGTAGAGTAAGAAATCAAATATCAATTGGTTGAGGGTGTCATGGGTTATTAAATTTATTTCCATCATAAAGGATTCCAATATTTCCTAATCTTCATTCACTACCACAAATACTAGAATCTATTTTCATTTTGGAAGATGTGTAGAATAGCAATCCCTATACCTTGAGAAGGGCAAATCACCACAAATGGGATCACTAAAGAGTTATCAATGTCTATGTGGAAATTTAATTATTATGCCTCAATATAAAGTATCATGATGAACCTCATGAGGATTATGAGATTCATCTCAACCTAGCCAATGACATCAAAGTGATAGCAATGGTAGAAGTGATGAATAAGAAAGGAAAGTGGGTCTAGTCTGAACCAGTCCCTAAATAAAGGTCATTACCACCTCCATAATATATTCATATATATTCACCTCAACCAAAACCAACCTCATGACCAATGCTAATTTAAATAATATAGTATGTAGAGGAAACTATACCCAACATTTATAGAAAAAACATATAAGTCGTCTTGATTCCTTAAAATCCATAGGTTTTGCCTCCCCCAATCTTGGATCCAAATATATCACATCCACTTAAATGGTTCACTTAATTATAGGAGGAAAAAGTGTTTCATTTTGACATTGATATGATCCCTAAAGTAATCTTAGAGTGGCAACAATAGGAGACACAACTAGAGATTCCTTCCTCTACTACTACCATTCTTTAGTAACCCATGGGACCACCCCAAGGATTCCTTGCTCATACCAATCCTATTCCATCAAGGCCTTCCCTAGTTCTTATGTATTACCACTCCCAAATTCAATGAAGTAACCCTATATCTAACCATGATCAACATCCTCACTTCCCAATTCCATTTTTCTTATCCATTCCACCCCTATGAATCTTTGGGGTCCATCTTTGGTCTCTAAGATTCTTAAGAGTTTGTGAGGCCTACATCCCCTTAAGTCTAAACCATCTTAGGTAAATTTTATAACTTTATGGAGGGCTCAGATATCTATAGCCCCTATATTCACAATGTAAGAAAAAATTGTGTCTTCTTTGATAATGGATCTATTAGCTACTCCTCTAGAATAAACAACTCCCAGTGTCCCCAACTCAACTATTCTGATGGCCACCTTAATGAAAAGTGTACCTATGTGCATAGTTTATGTTGATCAAAAATTTGAATCACCTAAATTTACTCTTGCCACAACATAGGTTATCTTAATAATAATTATCACCATGCTTCCTTTGGCTACTACAACACAAGTTCATTAGGGCATAACATCTAGGAGGAAGAAGAGGATAGATTATTTTGTGTCCCTAGTTCATGTTCTGGTTTCCACCATAGTTATTACAACCATAATCATGGATCCAACTAATTAAGGAAAAAGGTCCAAGAAAAGTTAAAAGGTATATCCCTCTCAGCTTTTTATTTATCTTGCCCCTCCCTTTTCTCCATATTCATTTTTTTACATCACCTCATACCCCCAAGGATTCAAATTTAACCTTACAATCTCCTCATTCTTGTTGAATGACTCACTCCTAGGTATTTTTGGTCCATAAGTTAACATCATCCCTAACCAATGGCATGCCCAATTTTCCCATGGGATCCCCATTCATCCTTCTTTCATTTTCTCCCATGCCCCATCCTCCTCCAATATTTTCTCCATCCTTCCTTATGCTTCATCCATTCCTCCTCCTCCTAGGTCTCTACCATCTAACTCTACCTTTACCACATTGCCTTCATACTCTGCCACCACATTGGGAGTTGTTATAGGCCCAAGATGGGCCATGCCAATAGTACCTTCTAAAATTTTGATATCAAAAGTGATCTATCATGGTGATCCATAAGTATAATGGGAATTCTATAGAGAGACTGTGAACATGAAGAGAGTTATTAAGTAGAGGTTCACTTGTGAAGGGGACCTAGTGGTGTGGAGGAGTGAACATGATATATTCTCACTCATCAAAGTGAGGACACCTATAATAAAGGATAAAGTGGATAAAGAACCTACATTAGTGTTTTAAGATACTAATTAACTATTTGAGAAGCTATTGGAAGACATGGAGTAGGTTACATCATTCATATCATAGGTGATAACTTTATTGATGGAGTTTGTTTGTCAATTTGCATAAGCCCTTACATAGATATTCAAAACTACAAAAAAGGTAAATAGGGCCATATAAACAATAAAATATCACTTATAATACACTCAAGAATATTTATAATGGGTTGCCCACATGGATATCAAATTCCAGAAACTTGAAGTGGTTAGTTATAAGGGTATGTTCCCAAACCTTAAGTTCATGCCTTTAGAGACCTGAATATATACTATACTTATGTTGATAGAATGAGTACTTGAATTAATGAGTGGTTAGCCATAATGAAAATGGTGGTTAAACCATTAGATAAGATTAAGGAGTAGTGTTGACTTATTTCAAATAATTCAACATCATTATTTTATTCTAACCAAATTTTACCTTTCTAGATAAAGGAATTCAAAGTCCACCTATCCCAACTCAATGATATCATGTAAATTAAAGTTATGAAATCCAACATGGCTAGGGCCAAGGTAATTATAGAGTTAGTAACACATTAAACAACTAACATCATCCAAGTGTTTGAATTGAAGGTTTAAATGGAGGCCCAATCCAATTCCATGAGTGGTTGTTAGTCTAGACTAAGGTGATCTTTTAAGATCTGCCTATGAACCTTGACAAACTAGATAAAGAATTAGACTTAGTGGTATCTATACTAGCAGTTGAGAAGGCACATACTAAGTAATTATGGAGTGTCCCACCTCCAACCTCCTATTGATTCTGACCTAGTGGGCCCTTGGAATTTTGTTTTGCTTATGTTAGGGTAGGAATATTTTTAGTATAACTTTGTTAAAACCATTTCAATCCATGATGTACTAGAGTGGTAACTTGTATTATTAGGAGATAGGGTCCATTTATATTTTATATATACATCTATGAAATATTTTGAGAGGGTTGACACTATTTATAATTGAACATAATTTGATTAACGCTAATTTGTTTTTCTATCTAATGTATTTTGTTCCATGGATGTCTTCCACTTTCTTTCTATTTAAATAAATTAACACTAATGCTAAAGGACTATAATTTTTTATTTTATGCCAAGTTTATGTGTTTTTTATGATTTCTTAAAGTTATTCTACCCAAGTTCTTTGATTATTTTAATTTTTCTTTAAATATATTAGGATATATGTGTGATTAATTATAGGTATATTTATAGTTTATTCATCAAAAGAATAATTAAACCAAATATTTACCTTATTTTTTAAATTATTTAACTATATGAATAGAGCTCACTCAATCATGAATCTTAACATACATTAGTAAAACTATAGTTGAGAATGTCATCAGTCCTTGAATTAGATGTGTTGCCATTGGCCCAGAGAGTTTCTCTTTTTTGCCCTATTCTCTCACCCATTTTTATGTTAATTTATCATCAAGTAATCATTTCCCCCTTTTTTAAAAACCATGAAGTGAAGTAAAATAGGGATCAATAAAACAAACCCATTAAAACTAGTTTATCTATAAGTGTATAATTTTTGTATCAGTGAGAAAATTGGTATTAAGCCTCTAGTGGTAGTGATGCATCTCTTGGAGTTATATTCCAAGTAGGATATGTAATGGAGTCTAATACTTGTATCTTTTTCCTTGCATGATCTCAAAAAAAATCTTAAAATGAGATGACAGAAGTCCCTTATTGTCACCTAAGTCTTTCTAGGCACATAATCTCATAAGTGTATTCTAGGACTAGATTTTGAAAGTAAAAAAAAAGTAGAATCCAAATTTAGAGTTAGACACTTGTCATATCTAAACTATCTAAGGTAAATAACCACTCTAATTAGCACTATTCCACCAAGTGATTATTTATAAAATTAAAATACATAACTAATCCTTGGAGTGAATTTTCATCAATATTAACACATTAGGAATCTTCTCATAATACTATTTGGTGTGAAAAGACTCATATAAATTTTTTATCTAGTGATAGAAAGAGGGCCATAGTAAATGAATCATCTAAAATTAACTTGAGTTGTGTAAACTAGATCTACCATGAAGATTATAAAGGTCCATTATGACTCTAGTTTGTTATTGTTATCACCTTTATAGGTTCATCAAATACCTAAGTCAAATAAAGGCATCCCTAGGAGATCCATCTCTTAGCCAAATTCACCAACCCAATGTAACCAACCTAAGAATTTCACTATGTCTTGGTTATCTCATTATACCATCATTGTAATTAGTTTATCCCATTATTTACATAGGAACCTAAGAAGTACCTTCCTTATTTCACTTCTTATAGGGTACAAATTATATAGGAACATATGAAAGGATTTAATAATTATTTAGGATTGTTGAATATGATTCATGAATATGTTGCATGTAGATTATTCCCTTTCACCATAAAATATGTTGCTTATGATTAGTTTCTTAACATTCCAAAGAATTAAATTACATCATAGAACTTATGTTATTAAACATTTATTACATAATTTAGATAGGTTACCAACCCTCATGTTGGGTATCATCACTTTTATAGTAAATAAAAGGAACCTAATGACCTAATTTCTAATGTCTCTATTTCCTCACTAAACATAATTTACTTATTAACAATATTTTATGGGGTTAATGTTATATAATTACTATTGTAGCAAACTATTTTCATTTATGTTGATGTATTGATATACATATAATGATTATTTTGTGTCACTCATTACTTGATTGGTTAGTTATACATGAGTTATATATGCACATGGATTATAATTATTCAATATTAATGTGATTTAGTAGCATTTATATTGATTATCATGGTTTTGAGATAATTACCACTTGCATTTATGAGGTGGATGTAGGATAACTACTCTCTAGACATATATGGAGGGAGAGTATCATCAGGGAGGAAGCTATAGATGTAAATGTTGGAGGTGTTGAGATTTGATAATGAACCCAACACACACCATGTATAAAAATAAAATGAATTATTGATTTAATTTCATTACATTCTAATTAATTGTGATTGGTTTTGATTTATTTTGGTTATTATCCATGATTAAATTTTATTCAATCTTATGGTGGTTGTGACTATTTATATGATTATTAGGTGGTTTATATTATGAAATCTTATATATATATATATATATATATATATATATATATATATTGTTTTTAGGTGACTATGATTTTGATTTGAATATATATTATAGGCATGTACCTACAAGCATTCAAAAAGAAAATTTTGTTAGAACATATATACACATTTTTGAGCATATAAAAAATGGTTTAATTAAACTTATCTAACCTAGACCTAAAGTGGTATTGAGGATGACTTAGTTCATAAATACTTAATGGCTACCTACGTATGTGGTATTGATTGTTTACATGTATTATTTAATGACTAGTGGAGGATAAGATTTTGAGATATTATTAAACATGGTAATTGTTTTATTTGACATAAAATGATGTCAACCCTAATATTGAAACTATCATTTGGTTTTATCTTAGTCTTTTTTATTAAACCATGAAATTTGGTGGTTAAGGTTTGACTGTGATTTGAATTGTGATTTTGATGGCTGAGTTGAGAGATGTGGGAAGCATGTCAAGAGTTTTTGGTTTGATGGTGAGTCATTCTTGCAGTAGAAGAGAATGGGTTGCCATGATATTAGGGGTTTTCAAAATGCATGTAAAAGACTAAAAAAATAATAAAGGGAATGGATTTTATGGATTTTGGAGGTTAGCCATGGTAGACAGAGGAGAATAGGAAGAAAGAAAGAAATTTTTTGGAAGATAAAGGAGAAAAATACTTTGAAAACTAAGAGGTAGGGTTTATCCTTTGAATTTACTCTAAGATTATATATTCAAGTTATAAAGTCAATGGAATAAATATATATCAGGTTTGTAAAAACAAATGATTTTATTAAATTTATAAACCCTTGTAAATATCAAGGATTTGACCCTGTAAGAGGAGGAATACCCATATAAAATTAAATGTATGCTTTGATTTGTATATAAAATTAAAATTGAATGTTAGGGTTTGATGTTGTAATAAGATCATAGGGTTGGAATAATTATATGATTGAGTGTTACTTCACATGGTTTATTGGTATGGATATGTGTTGTGTTTTTATGGATCTATGTATTATTTTGTATAAATGACTTAGTGTGTTTGAAATAGCTTGAGATCATTTTCGTTTAGGTTTGAATTGGGGTTTCTTACATTCAATAGTAGACTATGTATTTATTTGATACAATGAAATATAGTGATCTGAATATGTATGGAAGGTTGTGATTCGATGGTATGACTATTTTTATATTGGGATTAAATGGTTATTTATTGAATACATTTAAATAAATATTTATAATTAAGTCAATTTTATATAGTGAAACAACTGTGAGTTCATTATCTATATGGCTTTGAATATAATCTTAGGTTTGGGTTTTTGTTGGATGATATTTGACTATGTATTTATGGTTGTGTATATGTCAACTAAGTTTAAACATATTATGGGTTAACTAAATATATATAGTTTAATTTTAACTATGTTTAATTTATTATGTGTTGATTGTTAGTTAATAATGTCAATTGTAATAATTTACATTTTATATATTTTTGGGGATTGGATAAATAATAACATATATACATGAGTTTTATATTCATTACAAGACTGATTCAATATAAAAAGTTGTAAATGAATATAAGATAAACCCAGGTTAGATATTCAACCATGTATATAAATTATGGTTGTTTTAGAATATTTTTTTTGAGTTGAATATGTATACAATTATATAGATGATTATGAATATATCATATAAAAACCATCTATGTGAAGAGGACTTTGTGACATCTAAGTATAAATTTTTTTATCTCAATTATGCAAAAATTATTTAAGGATGTTTGTACTATGTACAAATGATTATTTATTTAGTGTATATACTCAGACTAGGTATACATATAAATTGATTTGAAAAATACACTATAGTTAGTTTATATGGATTGATGGGGTATTATTTATGATAAGTTTCTTGAATAGTATTATTGTATATTTCATTTAAAACATATACACATTTGAGAGTATGAAGATGGGATATAGTTTACTAGTAAGATTGGTCCTTTATATAAATTGACTATGTGTAATATGGATAAATGAATGCTTGATTTATACTTATCAAGATATAATAGAAGTATGGTTCAAACCTAGTTTTAACATTTGAAAAATGTTTAAAGTTTAACTATTTGGGGTCTAAGATGTTTAATTTTGGGGTTAAATGTTTGTTTAATGAATTCACTAATTTAACATAACATATGGTATGTAACAAAATATTTTATATTATGTGTTTGTGTTTAATGCATTTAATATGTGTTTTGAATGCTATGTGGGTTAATGTAATTTATATATTTTTTAAATATGAATTTAATTCCTTAAGTAGGGTACTTATAATATGAATATATATACATATTTATATTTGTAATTATCAATTATACATAAAGATGAATAGTTATTCTTTATGAATAATTCATAAAAACACATGTATGTTTCTCTCTCTCTCTCTCTCTCTATATATATATATATATATATATATATAAATGTATGTATGTATGTATGTGTGTATGTATGTGTGTGTGTGTGTATGTATGTATGTATTAATCATTTACAAACTAGGATTTAATCATTAATTAATAATATGTTGTTTCAGTTATTAATCTTGAGGAAAATGACAATTGTTGTTTAGAATAAATAATATTGTATTTGTTATTATTTTATGGTTATTTTAGGATTTATTTTGAAATTTTTGAATTGTATTATTTTATTTATAATACTTGGGAACATGGGATGTTTTTTAGGAATTGGTAAATTCTTAGGTATTATTATGATTGGAAGAAAAATATTATATATACAATATTTACATAATGGAATTAGGGGTGTATTAAAACTTAAGAAATATTTAGGAGATAATAAGTTGTTATTATTTAACATGAGGTTATTTCAAATGTTTTTTTATTTAGTTACTATGGTATTAAACATAATATATAAACACTAATTTTTATGAGAAATTTATAGAATTATTGTATATGGATTATATAGCAAATATGGTATTAATGATACAAACTATTATTATTATGATAACATGCATCTATATAGAGTCATTAATACTTTCATTACATGAAATATGATTGTGTGTGTGTGTGTGTGTGTGTGTGTGTGTGTGTGTGTGTGTGTGTGTGTGTGTGTGTGTGTGTGATAGATCTAATAAATCATTAAACTATATGAAAACTTTGGCCAAAGTAATGTTTATAGATAAATGTTATCATTTCACATGTTTTATTATATGCATGTATACAAGATGCCATTTTAGAATGAAATTATTTATGATATGTTACCTATAGTTAGAATCTTACAATACAGTTTATATTTGACTTCTCAATGCCTACATCGTTATCATCTACTCATCCATGAAATGAGATTCATACCTAATTAGGTATTGTGGGGGGGATCTATGGTTTATGGTTGGTGTGGAAAAGCAATTGATTGATTCTCTCCCTCTCCTTCAATAGTTAGTCAATAGAGACTTTTACTCATGATTTTAGTTTATATACATATAAGGAGTATATGAACACTAATTGATTCCATGGAACATTGTATTTATTTATATACACTATGATGTAAAACATTATATTACTGTACTTGATAAATAATAATTTGTCTTCTCTTATTGCATAATATTATTGTATTAAATTTCAACAATTGCTCGAGTTATTATTTAGTAGTTATACATTTATGATGTATTAAATTTGTAATTTTATTAAATGTGGTTAGTTTATCATTATCAAAAAGAATGATAACTAGCTTACTATGAAATATACATTTAGTTAAAGATTAATTAACTTATATTATTTGGTAATAATATGATTCAATTATTAAAGTTAAAAAAATTACTATTATTTGAATTAAACCCAATGGGGTTATAACATTGTGGTATCAAAACTAAGATTCAAACTCTAGGACTTAATGAGTTTGACAACATATTAAGATTTTCCTATTAATTATAAATGATAATGGTGCATAGTAGACTCGAAGGTGACGGTAATTTAAATACACATTCTCTAATATATCCAAAATAATTTGATACAAATCAGGCTAAAAATTTGTATCAAATTCTCACTAACATGAATGAAACTAGGGACTAAATCATGAACTTATAGTAAGAAGTGAATGGGAATGTCAAGGCATTCAATGAAAAAAAGGATGAAGAGATCCTTGTTTAGCAAGAAGCTCAGTAAGAGGCTCAACAAGATCATAGGCATGATGAGGTATCATAAGACATAAGGGCTCAAATAGCTATAGAACTTGCATGGGACATGAAGAAAATAAATCCTCATAAGTTTGATGGAACTATAATTAGGGATGGTGTTAAAGCTTGGTTGATGGAAATGGAAAAGTATTTCAAGATACAAAACTATTTAGAAGTTACTAAGGCAGTTTGGGGAGTATATCAACTTACAAGAGAATAAAAAACATGGTGGTAAAATAAGAAGCTTGTGATTAACCTCAACTCCATTACCACCACCTAAGAAAAGATCATTGTTTTACTAAGATCATGATGGTTACCCTAGTTGTATTTTGACCAGAAAATGATTGTTTTTTAGAATCTAAAGTAGGGAGATATTTTAGTGAATGATTTGACTAAGATCCTAAAATATGTTTCTTAGTATCAATAAGATGAAAGGTTTTGAATCTAAAATTTAATTATGGGATTAAAATGACAAATTGGATGTGAGGTAGATGTGTATGGGCCATATATTATGGATCAAGTATTCAAGAAAATAGTTAAACAAGAGTCAAAACTAGAGTCTCTTGCTCAGGTCAAAGAGAAGTTCAAGAAGAAGTTTGGAGTTTTCAAACCATCTCTTAAGAAAAATAATTGGAAGAGGAATGAAAATTCTAAGAATTAGTTCAGGATTCAGAATTTTAAGTTTAGTAGATTCTTGAGTAATAAGAAAATTGAAGGTGGATTCAAACCTAGTTTTAAGGGGAACACGTTATTAGAAAAGAAAAGACACCTAGAAGATGTTTCATCTATGTAGGTGATCACTATGTTATGTAATGTAATGAAAGAAAATATAAAGGAAAAGTAAAGGCTACTACATAGTAAGGGAATTTTCATTAGAGAATGCATATGGCTATTAACAATCATAAATTTGATTTTTCAAGTTTCACCTATTAAAATTCTAGGAAATCTTTTTGGTCAACCTATTTCCATTTTGATAGATAGTAGAGATATAGAGTATTTTATTTATCCATGTATGCTTTCTAAGTTGTTTATGAAATTTTGTTTAATAGAAAATGCATGGTCAGTGTAATATGGGAATGATGTTAAGGTCAAAATAGATAGGTGTTTAGTGGAAGCTATGATTGAGTTTCCTAGATTCACTACTATAGTATATATTTATGTAAATCCACTAGGGTCATATAATGTAATCCTAAGGGTGAATTGGCTTGTTAAGCATAAAAATAAGGTAGATTTTTATCTAAATAAGGTAGAATATTAGGATAGTTTTGGGAATCAAACTCTAATATAGGGTGAGAAAAGGGTGTTAAAACTTAGACAAATTTTTGTAACACATCTTAATAAGGCTCACATGAAAGGATGGTAGATATTTATTATTAAAATAAATGACATGGATGAAATAAAGGAGTAATCCATATAGGATTAACTTTCCTTATGAACTTTCAATATGTATTTCTAGAGGAAATATCAAGATTACCATGCAATTAGGAGTTTCATTTATCAATTGACATAATACTTGGTATAGAACCATAATCTAAGGAACTTTACAAGATGACTAATACATAGTTAGTTGAGTTGAAGGCTCAACTACATAATTTTTTATATAAAGGGTTGATTTGACCAAGTGTGTCACTATGGGGTGCACCCATCATGTTTATCAAGAAGAAGGATGGTATTCTTTATTTGTGTGTTAATTACAGGATGCTAAACAAATCAATAATGAAGAAAAATTATCCATTGCCTCATATTGATGATATATTTGATAAAATAGATGGGGATATAGTTTTCTTAAAGATATATATCAAAGTTGAGGATTTGAGAAGAAGATATTCCTAAAAAAACATTTAGAACTTGGTATAGGCACTATGAGTTTACAATGTTGCCTTTTAGGTTAACAAATACTCTGGCAATGTTCATTAATCTCATGAACAATGTGTTTAGGGAATATTTCGATCACTTTGTGTTATTTTTTCAAGATGATATTCTCATTTACTCTAATAATGAGGAAGAACATCTACAACATCTAGAGTTGGTGGTGTAGCATTTGTGGAAGCACAAAATTTATGGTAAGTTATCCAATTGTGCATTTTTTAAGAGAAAAGTGTGATATTTGGGACACATTATCTCAAAAAATGGAATTTTTATTGATCTAACAAAGATAAAAGCCATTATGGAGTAGATAACACCTAAAAATATGATTGACATAATAATTTTTATGGGTCTATTAGGGTATTACAGAAAAATTATTCCAAATTTATCAAAAATAACAAACCAATTACGTCTCTTTAGTGGAATAATTAGAATTTGGTTTGGTCAGATAAGTGTGAGGAAGCTTTTTAGGAGTTAAAAAGGAGGATTATGTTAGCACTTATGCTAAGATTTCCCAATACTAATGGTTTTTTATTAGTAATCATTAATGCATACAAGGATGATCTTAGAGAAATTGTTATGGAGGATGGTTTAGTTATATCATATGAGTCAAAAAAGCTTAAATCATATGACATAAATTATGCTCCACATGGACTAGAAATTGCAACAATAATTCAATATTTATAATTTTGGAGTTATTATCAATTAGGGAAACCATTTGATATTACTACTAACAACTTAATTCTAAATATATCTTCACAAAAATGAAATTAAATTCTCCTTAGAGACATTGGTTAGAGTTCTTATTTGACTATGATTTTGATATTAACTACATGAAGGGTAAGTAAAATAGAGTTGTTAATGCCCTAAGTTGTAGAAGTTGTATAGAAGATTTGGCTACTATTAGGAGTATATTTCATGATTAAGTTGTTAAATTCTCCCTAGGAGATGAATTTTATGAGAAAGTTAAGAAAGATTTGTTAGATAATCCATAGAATCTTAAGTTTAAAGGATTCAAGTTGGATAAATTTGGTTTTTTGAGGTATAATGACATAAATTATATACCTATTAGACAGAATTTGAAGAACATATCACTAAAAGAGTTGCAAAACACCCCTTATTAAGGAAAACCTAGAGTAAATAAGCTCATGGATAAGCTAAAACCTCTTTATTTTTGAAAAGGAATAAAAAGGGATCTAAATTTTTTTATGTCTTGTTATTTAGAGTGTCAATGTGTGAAGGCTAAACACGTGAAACTAATAGGACTATTATATTATCATGATATACCAGATGGAAGTGGTAGTTAATTTATATAAACTTTGTATAAGGTTTATCATTACCATAGGAATAACATGACATGATATTTTTGGTAATTAATAAACTAACAAATGTATCTCACATCATAATAGGTAATTTGACTAATGATGCACCAATGCTTAAAAAAATATTCATGAAAGTGGTGTACCAGTTATATGGGTTTTTGAAGAAGATCATTTCAGATTGAGATCCAAGGATGACATGTAGGTTTTGGTTGACTCTAAATTCACCTTTGGGAACATAGTTAAAGTTTAGTACTACATATCATCCATAAATGAATAGACAAATAGAGAGTGTAAACCAAGTTCTGGAAGATCTTATTTGAATGTATTACATGGATTAGTAATATAAGTGGGAAGAGTATCTTCCATTGGTAGAGTTTACTTATATTAAATATTACTAATTAGCTTTAAATATGGACCCATTTGAAGTATTGTATGAAAGGAGGTGTTGAACACCAATCAATTTGGACAAGCTAGAAGACAAGGTGGTCTTTGGTCCTGAAATGATTATAGAAATGGAAGATTAGGTCAAGTTGATTAGACAAAGGTTGGTTGAATTTAATGATAGGTATAAAAGCTATGATGATCTAAAAAGGATAGAAAGATAGTTTTCTATTGGTGATAAAGTATTTATGAGGGTTAAGCCTTAGAAGAGATCAATGAATTTTGGTAAATTAGTGAAACTTTCACCAAGATATATGGGACCCTTTGAGTTCTTGGAACTATTCAATCCTATTGTGTATAGGCTTGCCTTTACACAAACTCTATCTCTCTTACATAATTATTTTAATGTGTCCTATCTTAAAAACTATGTAGCTAGTTCTTCTCATGTATTATATTGTAATGATTTATAAGTTCTAGATCATAAGGTGGTCACAGTAGAACCAGTCATAATAATTAACACTTGCAAACTTAGTTTGAATAACATATAAGTGTTATAATTCAAGGTCAATTAGGACTAATATTATGATTATAGTGCCACTTTGGAGGACTATGATTAGTTTTATAGGATATTTACACATTTATTTGTTTATATCATTTATTGTTGTTATTTGATTTTATACTATATGTTATTTGATTTCAAAATTTTGGTTTGAAATAAGTGTCATTAGAATGATGACCAATTTTAGATGGGAAGGATGTTACATCCCAATTTACTCACTAAACCTAATTTTCTTATTAAATATATATTATTGGGTTAATGTTGTTTAATTAATTATATAACAAACTATTTTCATTTATGTTGATGTATGGATAGACATATAATGATTATTTTGTGACTCATTACTTAATTGGTTAGTTGTACCTAAGTTTTATATGCATGTGGATTATGATTATTTGTTATTAATGTGATTTAATAGCATTTATTTTTATTATCATGGTTTTGGGCAAACTATTGTTTACATTTGTGAGGTGGATGTAGGAGAAAGTGTATTATCCAAACATGTATGGAGGGAGAGGATCATTAAGGAGGATGTTGCCTATGGAAATTTTGGAGGTGTTGAGATTTGATAACAAACCAAACACATACAATGTATAAAATAAAATGCATGATTATGTTGAGATTTGACAACAAACCCAACACAAACCATGTAGAATAATAAAATGCATGATTAATTTAATTTCATTGAATTTTGACTAATTGGTGATTGGTCTTAATTCATTTTGGTTATGATCCATTCTTAGGTTTTATTTAGTCCTATGGAAGTTATGACTATTTATACAATTATAAGGTGGTTTATATTATGAAATGTTTCATCCGTATAATTTTATTAAGTGACTATGATTTTTAATTTCATTTTCTTACAGGCACATACCTACAAGCATTCAGTAAGAAAGTTTTGTTATAACATAGATACATAGAAAATAATTGAATTAAATTTTTTAACATATATAAAAATGGTTTAATTAAACATATCTAACCTATACCTAAGATGGTACCTAGGATGAATTAGTTCCTAAATACCTAACGGTTACCTAGGTATGTGATGTATGGAATAAAAAATGCATCATGTTTATAAATCAATCCTAACTTAGATAATATAAATCATACTTACACTTATGATTAGGGATATATTAGATAATCAAGAACATGACCAATATGGGGATCTTCTAGACCCAATTAGGGGATCTTTTATCATAATAATTAACACTAGAGAGAGTTCTCAAGCCTCCAATCAAGAATAAACATGCAATAAACATAACCAAGCCCTATGTTTTCATATTAAATAAATTAATAACCATTAAAGTAAACTCTAATCTAGTGCTCACTGAAGCTTGTGACACAAAGTGGAGGTAAAAAAAATAAAAGTAAACATGGATAAGAGACATATACTCACATCAATGTAGATGGAATCCTAAGGCATGTAAGAGAAGTACAAATGCACATCTATCTACACTTACAGAGGAAAAAAATTTTAGGAACACTTACCTTTGAATAAAACCCACTGATCCTCAATTTATCCCTTTGCTAAGGTGATTTCCAAGAGGTTGTTGTGGTATGTAAAGATGATAAGGATAAATCAGCTTTGGGATATATAACCTATCAATCCATCTAAAATACTTATACATAAGACAAGATATGTATCTCCAAATAAACTATGAAACCTTAATATTTCTCCTTGAGTATAATGGTAGATAAGCAGATGTGCAATAACTCTTACTTCTTCTTCTCTTTTATAAATAATGACAAAATGATCTTGTATATATAGGTAGATTTAACCCTAATCCCTTTCAAACATTTTAGATAATAAGGTTGACCTAGTCAACCTACTAATATTATGGATAAAACATCATTAGGTCATGGGATAAGTCATCTAAGAGCCTACCTAGACCCTAAATAAATTTTACCCAAAATAATATAGGGCTGATGTAGTCAACCTAGTATTGTAAATAGTTGAAAGGGAATTTTGGTTAAAAAAAAGGGGATAAAAGGTGGTAAGAAATTGAGGAGTGTGTAATAGAGATGAAAAAACTTAGGGATATGGTTTTTAGGAGACAAGTGTGCAGATAAAAAGTGGAAAAAGGGAAAACAATCCTACAAAGAAATAGTGGTCTACCCAACTCTTTCTTGGTATACCCTTTAGGGAATGCACTCATAGATATTGAGACTCAATGGGTTCTTATAATATAAAGAACATCAATAAGTGATAAACTTTTGAAAATATTATGTGTATACGTATGCCCCACTTGAATCTCATCATGTGTCATGTGAGTGCAATATGGGATGGTGCTTTAGGAATAAAACATAATGACACATAATGTTAATGCTAAGTAAAATTAAATAAGGAGAAAATAAGATAAATGAAAGGATAAAATTTAAAAACACATACCTTTACTTACCCTAGTGTTTTAGATAAAGGAGACTACAAGACAATTGAAGGTAGCCAATGTAAGCAACATTAGGTAAACCTATAGATATTAGTGTAAAAAAGAGAAAATTTAATTTTTTTTGTAATATAGGTATATGTTAGTGGAAAATATTATCTATGAGATCATGATTTCAAAGCTTTTTATGGTTTTAAAAATGAGTTAGTAAAACCAAAGATATGAGAAAAATAAGGAATCTGATGGTAAATATTTGAAAGATAAAGAAATATTTAGATAAAAAATATATTGGGATGAGAGTGATTTTTTTGACATGTATACAAATCAGATTATAGATATGTGAAAGGTAGTGATAGTAATTGTGATAGCACAGGTGTTGTGTCACAAGTTAGATTGCAAGGTACCACTATATGTGATAACCTTATGCTAGTCCATTTTAGAGTAGGGGGTACTATATGATCTAGGTTTTGTCATCTAGGTTTATCTCATGCATGATATTTGTGGGATGTTGTCTAGAGGGTAAAAGACCACGGTTTCAATAATTTTATTGAGCACTTGGATATACAAGAGGTGTTTAATCTACCAACCAATGGGGTTACCCCATGTGATTAATGATCAGTTACCTCAAGTGTAGAGATGATAGTAGGATCAAGTGGTGTGGACTATGTACCATGAGATAGTGTTATAAATATTCATGCAAGATGATATCATATGTAATCTATATGGACACATCATGATAATATGGCCAAGTTAGAGGATGGTGACACCAACATTAGCATGAGCATAGATTATAGACCACTCTACTTGGTGGATAGAGTCACATCTAGTGGCATATGTACCAAGATAATTGGGAATCCCTCACCTATTATCTTTAATAGTAGTTCCCACATTTTGGTATAGACATGAAAGAAATATATGGGGTAAAGGAGGAGTGGGGCCACTAGTTTTTATATCAGAGATCAAACTGTAGCATGAGAGACTATGGATAGGTCAAACAAGATAACCAATAGATAGATAGGAGATGGATGTGGATGAAATAGTGACAAAAGTACCAAAACTAGCACCATAGTAGGAGGAGTGGCAACCACATTAGTCACACCATTAATGGAGATGTTATCAATGAGAGAGAGCATAGAGGGTGGTCATCTTAGATGACCATTAGTTAGCCTAGGATAGAGATAGTCAATAGATAAACCACACAATAAAAACATGAGATAGTCACAGGTGGTAACCTTAGGTTTTACATTACTTAGGAGACATCCCACAAATGAGGTACTTGAAGGATGATCTGATGGAGAAGCCATGATCAATAGTCATGTAGATGGGGAGATGGTGATAGGTAACACTCAGACATGTAATAATAAACGGTTGAATTTTTTCTTATGTTTTTTTGAGATATATTATAGATAGATATATTTTGAGATATATCTATGATATAATAACTATTTGGTTTAGTTTTTTTAGATCCTATGGAGGAGGAGACCAAATGGGGATCCCTAATAAGGGGAGTACTCCATGATATCTTGGATGAGGTGTTAATGCCATACAACCCTATTACACTAGATGATCCCATGATAGTATCTACTCCAACTCAAGGGATCTGGTTTAGACTAGTTAGAAATGCCACAAGGTGATTACAAGCATGTGGCGATAAACAGTAACCACCAATATGGGTAGGACTGGGAGAGGCACATGCATGGTAGACCTTGACTTAGGAGAGATATTCAAATATGGCTACCATGACTCAATTGGCATAGGTATAAGATGAGGTGGCCAATCTATAGGGGTAGGTGATAGGTTTAAGATCTCAAATAGCCTTTTTATAACATACTATTTAGAGGGGACTATTTAAGGCATCTATGGAAAACATGGCTAGGCCTTGAGATAGACATGATAGAGCCTAATTTTAGAGATATAATGATGTATATTTTTGTACTTTATATCAAAAACACATGATATATAAATATATTTATCATTTTGACAATTAGATGTTAATCTTATGTGTTTTGTATTATTGTTGTGGTTGTAGATGCATTGATATATTTATTTCTAGTACATGTTTTTAGATTTTCTAGTACATGTTTTTAATTTTCTTGTATATTTTCTTGTATAAAATATATGTGTTTTGTTTTCTATTCTAGCATTATGTAGGACACATGCATGGTAAAAATAAACATGTGAAAAAGACTTGGCTAAGTATAATCAATCAAAAGTAAATGTAGTACACATCATTTTATGTTGGGAAATGTGTAATAACAATAAAATGAATAAGTATAAGAAACCAAATGGTGGTAAACAAGAGGTAATTTTTTTTTAATACCATGATCAAGAGATTTTGACACCAAAATAAAACAAGTAAAATCACACTAAATTATGATGGGAAGTATGAAAGTAATGTAATAAAGTAGAAAACATGTGAAAGAATAAATGGTGTAAAAACAAATAAATAAATTAAATTTATTATACTAAATCATGTTGGGAAGTATAAAAGAGAAACACAATTGGAAAAAATTGGTCTTAAATTAATCACACTAATTCAAGATAAGAAGTATGAAAAATTCAAGAACTTAGTTGGATTCTTATATGCAATCAGAAAATAAGAAGATAAAAGTGAAAAAGTATAAATTTGATCAAAAAACATACTAAATCAAGATGGGAAACATGTAAATGATGTGTAACTTCATGATCAATCACATCTTATCTCATATTTGACACATGTAAATTTTTTGTTGTAACTTGGATTATTAGAAAATTTTACAAGGAATGTCAGGTCCTATCCATGGTCTTACACTAAAACTCAAAAAGGAAGCACCAATAAGGTGGAATTAATGTGAAAATATGGTAAAAATGTGATGTTTGTAATGGTAATAGTAAATTTTGGTAATTTGTGAGTAAGGCCAAGTCTTATCCATGGTCTTACAATGCAACTCACAAATGGAATCCCTAGGGGAGTGATCAGTGAACAAAGCAATATTTCTCAAGGGGAAATATTAGGATTATGGGGAGTGAAAAATTTAATGTAAAAATCATAACTTAGGCATCTTATGAGAAGACCTTAGGAGAATGAGGTCCACTAAGGACATGATAAAACACTAAGTGACTAATGACCATCAATGTATGAAGGAAACCTATTCACTATAGACATAAATCTATGTAGGAAAATAAGCATGCTACTAAGATAAACTCATAAAAGTATATTGTTAAATTAAAATTAAAATGGACCTACCTTCCCATGACATGTTCCCTATTCCTCAGAACCCCTTACATATTTATTAGTCTACTAAAAATATTGGGTACTTGCATGAGAAAGTAGGTAGCATTAAAAGATTTTTTTATTCTCCTTTTTTAATCTACTAGCCTTATGCACCCCAATGGACCTCAAATCTATCATGAGACCAATTATGGATTTGATAGTTGACTATAATAAGGATATGTGATTTATAATCATGTCTTTTAGTGTGATTGAACTTTTGAGAACTTTTGAATGTTTTTCCTTTTAAATGATTTGGATTTTGAATATTTTTATGGATTTTAAGATTCCTTCTCCATATAGACTTGGAATGATCAATAATGAGAGATAAAGTGATATACATGAATGAGTTTAGGATTAGGCTAAAGGAATCTAAGTAACCAAAGATAAGAATAAGTAGGACACTTATGATTAATAATGAACCAACATGTTATCTGAAGTCTCAACCATGTGTATGCTTATTTTATTAAAGGGAATAAAGGGGAAGAAATGGAGATCCAAAATGGAATGGTAAAAGGAGAGTATAATTAGATATTTTTTTCTACCTAATCACTTGGTAAAGAAGGAATGACTAAAGGGAATAAGGTTTTCATAACCAAGTCACAATGACAATTATACGTGCTTATAGAGATAAGATAGAAAACAATCATGAATAGAGAAAAAATGAGTCTTTATGCAAGAAACTCAAGAAGGAAAAGAAGGAAATAATAAATAATGAATCCATAAGAAAACATAAATGACATTATAAGAAATATAAAGTGCAATATCAAATTCACCATGTAAGATAAATAAGAATTTGACATAATGTCAACTGATATAACAAATAGATAAAGATAAAGTTAGAACACATTATTGATGTGGGTTTTATGCACACCACATTTATAATGAGGTAGCCTCTAAAATTTTAGGATCTCAATAAAGGTAAACTTCACTCCAAGTCACAAGTTGTATGTATGCAATCTTTGGCAACTTGTTGATGGAATATCTTCTGGGCTATACGAGTTGTTAGCAAGGTGTTCCGATGGAGGTGTAACTTTATAATAGCATGAATTACTACATGATTTGGATGGGTAGTTGGATTTTACACTAGAGTGGGTAGATCTTTCTAACAAACCATAAAATATGGTAAGGTAGGGAAAAAAATAAATCTTTGTGAGTCTTAGGAATTGCTTCCCTAGTTGGTTTTTAGATAGACCTATATCTTCTTAAAACCAACACCCATTTCTAGTATCAAGTGTACACATAAAAATTGACATGGCTAGGATGTCTGAGGGAATGGATATGTAGGAAGTCCACTATCCTCAGACAAAGGTTTCTATTATTGAGGAAGCTATTACAAACCCTTTAATAAGGTGATATAGCACAAGATATTGAATTATATAAGGTAGTTATAACACACACTTAGAAAAATACACCAAGAAAACACAAATACATATTCAAAAATATGATTCAATCTGACTTGACTATTTCAATCAATACATTCACTAATATTCAATAGATATTGCACATCTAGGATTAACATATTAATTGAACTATTTGTAGATTTAGAACACTAAAGATTGTTAAAGCAAGCAACCATAGAAATAATAAATAATAACATAATAGTGGAAAGAAAGTAATTAAACACTTCACTTGATATCCAAAATGGCTTTCTACTTTATATTCCATTATTTTTGACAAAAATAAAGTTGGGTGGTACAATAATATTTATATATCTTGGGGAAGGGGTCACCTCATCCTATAAGTTTATGCATGATTGTTACATGTGGTAATTCAAACATGTGGTTCTAACTATGGTCTATAACTATTTAAGAAAATCTTAAAAAAATCTATAAATAGAGAAATTAACTTTACAAAAGTATATAACATGTGCATGTAAAAGAAAATACAAAGTCAATTTTATAATTATTTGTCTATTTTACAAGGAAAATCTAAATATACATGCCACTAATATTTATACATGTATTAGGATAAGGCTATGTGGTTTGAATTATTTCATGGGCCTTAGTAGAAGTAGAAGTAGAAGCTAAAGATGTAACAACACTACTAGAAACCTACTTATTTTTCACTTCATTATCCTGATAAAATTTATGCACTACCTCATGCTATTGGTGAATGATGTTTAAGATAATTAATGAAGGTCAGTGGATTCTCTTGGTTTTCTCAAGGAGTCTTTCATGATCATCCTTAGCTAAAACTTACTCCTAAAAATATCCACTTCAGTCACATTTATCTTGACTTTACTTAATTTTAATTCTATTCTTTCCACTGCCAAGCCTTGTATGATTTGATTAAAAATTTTAGTGGCTTCTTAGACAATTTTATCAAAATTGATTTTAATAATCAGTTTTACTCTAGAATCCCTTGCTTTAGATAATTTGAGCTCATTCAAAATTTGGAGGAGTTGGGCCTTATGTGCTTGTATTCTAGAATTAAAGTTGAAATTGCCTTCAACCATTATTTAACCTCATCATGCCTGATGATAACTAGGTTTAAGGTATTAGATGCCTTAAATGTGGTCATTAAATCAAGGTGGCTTTATAATGATTTTCCCAAATAAACAACTAACATTTTTATCTTGGCACTATCTTGAACCAAAGAGCCACAAAATTGAATTTCTTGGTTCACGTGGGGTGAAATCTTAGCCTTCATGAATTCCACTACCTCTAAATAATTATAACACTTAGAAGTGGCCTTTTGAACCTTGTTTTGATTCCTATAAGAATATGCACCATGCTAGATTGTTATTTGAGTTTCTCAATCGGTGCTCATAATTCTTACACTTCCTCCTCTATCTCCTACTACGATAAATTTGTGCCTTAATGGATGGAAACCACCACATCTTGATGTGCTTGAGCTAGGTATGAAATATTCTCTTCATATATAGACTCCCATGGTTACCTGTTCTACCTCTTAGTAAGGGAAAATAATGGTTGTCATTCTTTAAGGATGATGCTTACACCCTGGTCATCCTAAAATTTTATTTTCTTTACTCCTTTGATTTAACTAGTTAGAGGGTCAAATAAAGTGGACACAGAGGGGAGTTATGTGACCTTATAGCTCAACATTTGTCTCCTCAAATACATGGCCCAAGGGGAAATATTGAGATGTGTATCAACAATTTTAATAATTTCTTGCTTAACCTCCCCTTCATCTTTCTTTTATTTCTTACTAGCCTTTGTCAAGACATTAGACAAGGAAGACCATATTATTTTTGACTAGTTCACTCCTCCAACTTAAAGAAATGGGTAGACTACAACTAAGTGAATTTTTTCCTTCCTTCCCCTTCTTGTGGTAGTTATTTTGGTTTCTTCTATAGAAGTGGAAGTGGGGAGTGAAAGGGAGAGCTGTGTAGATTAAACATGAAGTTGAGGAGTGGCCAAAGTAGTATCCACTTTACTATTTGCCTTCTTTTTATGAACTCTCATGGTGGAAGTACCAATAATTACTAAGGTAATAACCATGGGAAATGTTGTGGTAGTAAAGGAGGGATCAATGGTGGTTATGGAAATGAAAGGAATGGGTGTAGAGATAGAAGGAAATAAGTGGGTGGATGTAGTAGAGGGAATGGGGACTTACACAAAAGAGATAGGTATCGAATCAATGATATAAATTGAAGCCAAAGAAAAAGTAGAGAAGGCTTGAGTACCTTAAATTTGAAGTTTAATGGGATCTACCTAAAGATTCATAGATTTGGCCTCCTCTAACTCAACCTCTTCATTTAAATCATCTGCTATGTCTTTGATGATAACTTCATCTTCTCTTAAAGGTTGAGAACTCAAAGGTAGAATAGGAAATCCTTGAGATGTATGCATTGTTGGGATGCCTACGGGAGTCTTGATCTTCTTCTTTCCTTGAATGGTAGAGCCCTAGGAGGTGGATGTTACTACTTGTGAAGTAGCTACCCTAATAGATGAAATAGTATAAACACAAGGGGTAGCCATAGGATCTTGATCAATGTTGATATCAGGCATATCTTACATCTTTTCCTCTTCATCATTGAAGTCCAAACTGATATTATCTCATCTTTTTCCTCCTCTTTATGCACTAAGATCATGAATCTTGAATTCTTTCTTGAAAAATTTCAATTTCAACTTTAATATAAGTCCTTGATGTGAAGAATATTCTTGTTCTCTAGATTTCCCTCTCTAAAATTTTGAATCTCACCATTATTTGAAAAGAGCTCTTCGACTATCTAGTTCCCTAGTGGAAATACTAGGTTTGATTTGGATCATTCTCAAATGATCTTCCTGTAACCCCACAATTTATGCTCTTTTTAGCACTTCTTCATCTAACTTAGAATCCATAAAAATAAAATCATAACAAAAAGTTTAGTGGTAGTAAGGAATGTTGAAACCATGAATATGCTATTAGATTCACCCATGATGGCCCCAATCTCCACATGCCATTATGAGAAAACCATATTGATTCTACTTTCCTCCAATATCTCTAAGATGTTTCCTCATAGTGTATGGCATACTACCAATTAAAATTAGGCCCTTGAAGAATAAGCCTTTTTTATATCTAACCAAATCCTCCTCAAAATTGTTTCAAAATAGGAAATCAATCTCTTCCTTAGCCAACTTATTGGGTACATACCTTGGGAGACATAAATGCTCAACTTTATTTCCCTAGACCATGATGATTGTAAAGTTTAGGTATAGGAAAAATTATCCTTTTTCAATCAAATTATTTAGAATATTTTTCCCAAGATAAGGTATAGGTGAGCCATGAATGTATTTACATACTTGTGGGTAAAAATATTTGCATATTATGATCATATGCTTGTGATAAGCATATATATGTATAAATTGAAAGTGGTCATAAATTCTATTTTTTATGTAATCTATGGCTAGATCCCATATATTACCCAAGTCCTTATAAAAATTTCCCATGACTTCATCAACCAAATATGGCATCATATATAAATCTCCCATGGGGTTGGGACATTTATCCTTATGCAGAATTTGTTCTCACAATCTCAAACTAGTGACTTCCCCCAAGGCATCGGGAACATCATGTGATAACATCATATATATAAATGGTATCTAATATAAATTTACATAATGGATGAAAAATATACCATAAAATATATTAATTACATCCATACCTATCTATATTCCAATTCTAAAATTATCGATTGGAATCACTCCTTTTAGCTTCATCCCTTGCCAAGTGATTAACTAGTCTAGGAGTAACCATGAGGATAACACCTTTAGGATTGATGTTTTTGCTTTAAATTTCACCCAAATATGTTTATGATAATATAAATCTAGTATGTTGAGAGATAGATACATTTTAAAATCACTTTTAGAGATGCACATGACCACTGTGTCTCCATGAGAATGCAATAAGTAAGCTTCCTATGATATTTTGATGGAAAAAAACAAATCCTCAAGGAGGTATATGTATGGCATAACCTCTAGTTTGGCTATGGAAAGATGAAATATTTATAATTTATATTCTATAAATTCCTAAAAAATAGCCTTTCTACTAGTGTTTTTTCATCATCTATTGAAAACATTTTCACTGAATCAATAACATCCCAGAGTTATGAATAGTTATGATACTTATCTTGGAATACCTTCACATCAAAGACATTGCCTTTGAATTTTGTATAATACTTGGTTGATAATGTTGATGTGGGATTTTTTCCTTGGAAAATTTTGGATGTCGAAGCCATAGTTTCATGTTCTAAACTACTATGATTCCCTTCAATATGTTAAGTACTATGTAATCACTTTGGCTCTTATCTTAGTCACTATTGTACTCACTAAATTCTTAAGGTATAAACTAGGGCTCTCAATTAATATTAGGAATAAATATGATTTTATTTCAAGTTAACTTGGATGAAAATGATGGATTCAATGGTTGTCTATCATATATATATGATCTTGCATTAAATACCAATTCATGTGATATTAAATATGTAATGTTCACTTTTCAAATTTGTTAGCTGGGTTGGTGGGGGATTTTAGTATTTATCAAATATGAAATATTTTATATTTTTTTGGCTAAGTATAGAATTATTTCAATAGTATTATTTTTAATAGATCACTTAGGAGCATAGTGTCAAAAAAGTGCTTTCAAGTCAATGTTTGTGGATAATTCCCTTGGAGGGATTATTTTGGATAAAGTATCCACAATAATCATTCTGAAGGAATGTTTTTGTTGGGTAGAAGTCTCAAAACAATTATTTTGAAGGGTTAATTCATTGACAAAGGGTATTTTAAAACTCCTTAAAGGGTAATTTTAGTTTGAAAGGTTCACTTCATATGGAATTTTATCCATGACAAAAGTCCTGAAGGATCTATTTTGTAAATGTTGAAAGGTAATTTTGAAATTCCCAAAGGGTAATTTTAGAGGGTTAAAGGGAAACTTTGATCTCTAAAGGGCACTTTCATGTGATTAAGGGGCACTTCAAAGGTTTCAAAGGGTAGGTTTCATAAAACCTAAAGGGTATGTGCCTTTAACTTGAAGGGTGAGATTCTCTTAGACATAATGTCTGATGGAATTTAGCTAAGGAAAAATAAGGTCTAGGACAAAAGTCCTAAAGGTTAAATGGCCACTCTAAAAGAGTTGAAGGGTTGGTTAAAGAAGTCTGAAGGGCAAGTGCCATTTAGAGGAATTGTTTTATGGATTTTGCATCAAGATAAAATGTTTGAAAAAAAAGGCCTAAATAAATTAGTTTAAGGAAAAGGATCCTTTTCCTGAAGGGTCATTTTTGTTAGACAAAATGTTTGAAGGAATTGGAAAAGGTGTGGAACAAAGGTTCCAAAGGAAAAGGGTGAAGGGTAATTCCAAAGTGTTTGAAAGGTAAGTTGGAAAAAGGTCAAAAGACATCTCTTGATGGATAATTCCTATAGGGTAAAGGGTTTGGAATTTTTTTTGATGGGTATGCCATCCAAAACTAAAGGGTATGTTACCTAAAATAAGTGGTCAAGAAGGGGTAAATGGTTCACTCAGAAAGGTCAAAGGGTTAGTTGGAAGGGTTTTAAAGGGTATGTGGAAGGAAATCAAAGGGTCTAATTTAAGGCAAAATATTTCCCTAAGGGTCTACTTTATGGAGGCTAACGGGTAGGTTGGAAAGACAAAAAGAGCATTTCAAAAGCTCTAAAGTAAATTTCAAAATGTTAAAGGGTACTTTAGCAATATTCTAAAGGGTCTACTTCCTAGGGAATTTGTCCTTGACAAAAGTCCTAAAGGATCTACTTTGTAAAGGTTGAAGGGAACTCTTAAGATTTGTAAAGGGTACTTTCATATGGCTAATGGTAAAAAATAACTTTTTGATGGATAAGTTAGATGGGGCCAAATGTATAATTCATCAAAAAATTAGTTTCAGGGAATGTGTATGCAGTCTAGGATTCCTTAAGGCTAAAAGTTTGTAGGCTAAATTCTATTAAGATAATTGTTTTGGACAAAGAGTCTACAAAAATTTATCTAACAAAATAAGTCTTCCCAAAATAATAATCCTAAAATAGGACAGGACCAAAAATTTCCCAAAACATAACATCCCAAAGATAAGTTTGTAAAAATGCTGAAAGAATTAACCTGAAGACTATGAACTCAAATAATTTACATATAATATACAAGTTAGTTTTGTAAACATAATATACAAAATGCTAATATCATCTATTACAAAATTAAAATATCCTATATTTCCCAATCTTTTCATAAACATATAAAATATCATATTTTGAAAGAGAAAGTGGGTCCCCATTTTTCTTATGAAAAAAGGGGGGTTTGGATACAAAAAATGGTGATATATAGGGGGAATACTCATGAGTGTTTGAGAACCTATAAATATAGTTAGAAATAAACAAATCAATTTTGAAGTGTGTCACAAAAAAAAAATACTTGAATTCACACAACATACTTGCCTTTAAGTTTATTGGATCTATGTGTGTCAAATGTGTATTTTATTTACCCCTTACTGTGATGAGTTTTTCTAAGGTTTTGATGAGGCTATAGGTTTTAGTCTAATATCTATTAAATCATAAAAAAAAATAAGCTCATGCATTTCTCTACTAGAAAATAATCATCCATATCCCCAATAGAGATACTTTGGGACCCTTCTCTTCTCATTCCATTATTTTCTTTTAACTATGATGCGTGGTAAATTTACCTTATTTCATCATGTGAGTCTTTTATTTTAATTTTATTTAGATCTTATTTTTCTCTTTTGAACTCTTTAGTTCTCTTATTTCTTTATTTTATTATTATTTTGAAAGAGAAGAGTTAGAACCCACATGAGCTAGTATAATTATAAAATAAAGCATTACTAGGATGTCCCTACCAACCAGATCTACACCTAGAATTATCATTTCCAGCAAGTATTATCTTAATAAGTGCATTTGATCTAATAAAACAAGAAAAAAATATTAATTTTCATGAACAGTATGAGAGAAAATTCCACATACTTTAAAAGAGTATTTAGTTGTGACACCATCCAAAATAATCTCTGATTTCCTACTTTCATTCTAAAGAACTCAAAACACATAAATATACCCAAACTATATACTAATTTCCAAATGTGTCAAGATTTTAATTTTCCCCCTTTTCACAAGTCTCACACTTAGTTGTTTTGAATTAATTTTGGTAATAACTAGAGAAAATAGAACCATGATCATTTAGAGAAAACCAAGAACAATTAATCTAGAAAGTAGGGAACTACTCTAGAAAGCATAACACTAAAACCATGAAAGATTAATCTAAGAAAACTTTGAAAATATATTATAGAAAACATGGAAATATAATCTAGAAAGAAGGTAATCTAATCTAACCTTATGTCTAATCTTATCTGAATCCTCTCAATTAGTAATATCCTCAGATGGAATAGCTTTGAAGTAATGCTTCAGGAGTTGTCAATTAACTAGATATGTAAGCTCATTACCCTACAGGTATTTTAGATTAAATGCATTATTGCACATTATCTCTGAGATTTGATATGGTTTGATCCATAATGGAGTAAACTTATCATGTTGTCCTTTATTTGCGTGGGATTTATACCATAGTAACACTAGATCTGAAATTATGAATGCTTTGACTTTTACTCTTTTGGCAAACCACCTTTTAACCAAATCTTGGTGTTTGTTGAATGTCTATAGAGCTTTTATTCTTAAATCTTCCATCTTTATTATGCCAAGCAATCTTGATTCTGCTTAATCATTTGGTTCCATGTAATATTGTATGAACTAATAAGTAGGTAGATTTAATGTGATGGGAAAAATTGGTTTGTATCCATACACCAACAAGGCAATGATTTTAAGGCTTTTTTATATCTCATTTTATCTACCCAAAGAGCATACTTAATTAGATTGTGACACTCTCTAGGCTTATCCCCTAATAACTTATTTATCACTTCAATCAAATTTTTATTTGTTGATTTGACTAATCCATTCCCTTGAGGGTAGTGGTTATAAGATAACCTAATTATAATTTGATTATTATGTTCCCACTTAGTGAACTATACTGATATAAATGTTGGTTCATTGTCACATACCATAGATATGGGTGTGTCAAATCTAGTAGTAATTTGTTCCTCCAAAAAGTGAATCACATCTTGTGATATGTTATTCTTTGTGGAAACTACTTTTGTCTATATAGTATAATAATCTTTATTTGTGATCACAAATTTATGGCTACCTAAAGAATTTTGGCTGATTACAAAAATGAAGGCTAAGCCCCACTGTGTGAATGGTCTCCCTTCAACAACTGGCTATAAAGGCATAGCTATGTGAACCTTCCTTTTGGAAAATGTTTGACATTCATGACCAGTTATGACGTGCATATGAGCATCCTTGAAGATGGTTAGCCAATAGTATCCTAACCTCAAAATCTTATCAACTGTGGTGTTGCTAGTTGGGTGACCACTACCTATATTTTGATGTAAATTTTATAAGATCTCCTTTACCTTTTCTATAGATACACATCTAAGATATATACCTTCATAGTTCCTCCTATAGAGAAATCCCTTTTTGATCATGAAATGAGTAGCTTTGAACCTCAAATCTCTCCTCCTTTCTCTATTATATTTTAGGGGCAGGTTCCTATGAGTAAGTGCTAAATTATATCTATATACCACTTACCTTTAGAAACTTGTGATTCACATACCTCTTTAATAGTGATTTATGGGTCAGGATCAGTCATGAGCTAAATAATGCCTTATCCTCTAACAATCTTTGCAAGATTGATTTCTATGTCAAACTTTTAGAACTTAGCCATCCACTTCCATCACTATTCTCGTAGCTAGTTCTATGATAGGGTGAGCTTAATAATAGGGTCTGGGATAACAATAATGTTCTTGTTCCTCAAAATGTAATGTCTAAATTTCTTCACTACTTTTACAAGGGCAAAGATTTACTTATCAATCATGGAGCATTTGAGCTCTACATCCTTCAAATTTGTACTCATGAATGCAATTAGATGCTCAATTTCTATGTGATGGTATAAATAATGGTATGTTCTAAAGCAAATGAATACAAATAGAAATCAATTGCGAATTTTCAACTAATCAATACTAGATCCTGAGATATGGCTTATTTTATATCTTTGAAAGATCTTTTAGCATCAATTGTCCATTTTATTTTAGCATCCTACTTGAGAATATCATTTAAAGGCTTGATGATTGTTGTGAACCTTGAGATAAACTTATTGAAAAAGTTTATTTTTCCAATGAATGATTTTAGCTCCTTTTTACTATTTGGTGGTTGAATCTTTGACATTGCCTAGATTCTCTCAGGATCAATAGTGATCCCATCCTTAGTAATGATGTGTCCCAATAGTTTACCTTTAATTACCCCAAATATACCTTTATTTGGATTTGATGAAATGATAAATATTATGCACTAATAAAATATAGATTTTAGGTGAGCTATATGATCCTTTCTCTTATTTGACAATACTATGAGGTCATCTATATAAATAATTATGCATTTCTAAGTCAACTCCTTGAAGGCATGATCCATGGTGTGTTAAAAGGTATCTCCTACATTTATTACACCAAATGGAATCCTTTTGTATGTGTAGTTTCCCCATTTCATGGTAAACATAGTCTTCATCCAGACTTTAGATTATACTAATACTTGATTTTAACCTAAAAATCCATCTAAATATGAAATCATTTTAGAACCACTCACATTTATATTACCTTATCCAGTCATAGTAGAGGGTAATTATTTTTTTTAGAAGGTTTATTTCATATTTTTGAAGTCCACACATAATCTAATTTCACAATTCTTATTCCTCACTAGGACCAAGTTGGCCACCTAGGTGGAGTGCCATATGGGGAAGACAATTTTGACACTTAATGGTTTGTCCACTTCTCTTTGAATAAGTGGATCCAAAATAGGGTTAACTAGTCTTTTCCTCTATCTAAAGGGTTTATTATCTTGATTTAAAGGAATTGTATGAGTGATGAACTGGGGGTCATACACTTTTAGGTCCTAATATGTTTAGGCAATCATATCCATTTACTAAGAGATTAAATCCCTCATTTAATACCTTTCCTCATGAGTACAACTAAGACCAATATTGACATAACATAGATTATGTTCATCTCCTATATTTTCTTTCTTGAAGTATGATTCATTGACCTTGTATTTTTTAGGGTTATTATGCCTAAGGATCCAAGTCAAATAGCCTTTCTAAAGAGACTAATACAACTGATATTCAATTATCCTTAAGTTTGATAATGCCTTATTTATCTATTTCTTATTGACAAAAGTGATTGACATATTTGTCATCAATGATTTGGGACTTAAAATACACTAAATTGGTTAAAAAGTTGATGATATATTAGTCATCATAAAAAACCTATAAATTTTCTACATTATCTATAATAGAGGGACAAGGAACCATTTCAATAGAAAATCTTTTTACTTTGGATTCTTGTAGTGATTCTAGATTGGCAGAAGTAGTGGAAAGTGAATTAGCGACTTGATTTTGCTCTCTTGGGAGTTATACTATGTTGAAAGATTCAAATATTTCAATTAAATCTCATGATATATGCCTATACCTCTTCAAATAAGATAATTTTAATTTGTATTTATTTATTATTTGGTGAACTGCTAGTTTTGAGTCCTTAAATGCAATTATCTATTTCACATTGTTCTGTATTGTAAACTATAGTCCTAAGATTACATCCTCATAATTGGCTCTATTATTCAAATAGGGAAACTAAAATTTATAGGTGGACAAGAAATTATTACCTTGATGATCAATTATCTCAATTCACACACTTGATCCATGCTTGGATTTGGATTCATCAAAATGCATTGTCCATAGCTGATTACCTTTAGGTTCCAGTTTTTGCACTAAACTATGAGTGGTAAAAGTATAAATGCCCAACGAGGGAGAATCATACTTTACCTCTTCATTATTGATATTGTATTCAATGATGGGATATTTCATGATAGGATATATATCAATTTTAATCTAATTTTCAACTCTCCATGATAGCTAGATATGTAAGAAATCTATGGAAAGGTACCCATTGAGCATTTTAGACCAATCTCTACTCAGTATTAATTTATAGCCTTATAGTATGTCTATTACTATGATATCAATAGTCATCTAGGCTCTTAGTTTTGATGCTACTTGAATGTGTACATTATTCATCTCTCCCACTACTAGTACTACTATCTTATCTAGCTGAGAGATTGATCTCTTTAAAGCGCTGGGAGTAAGACCAAACTTTTGACATATAGATTTAGGCATAATAGTTCTAGATGATCTAGAGTCAACCAAATAGTTATGAATATTCTTACCAAATGATTTGATGGTCAATAACAATGGTGGTACTTTGTGATTGCTTTTGTAGATGACATTAGTATCAACTCCTTTTATTCAATGATTTAAGATACATCATGAAGCATGATATTTTCCTTGATTTTATTCATATCTTCCATGATGTTGTATCCTCTATATTTTCTCAATTCCTCCTTGTTGGGTAGTAGATCATTCCCTTTTGGAGGGGGTGGATTTTTATTTTCTTTGGGATTAGGAAAAATTGTTATGGTGTTTTTAGGAGTCGATGTGGTCAAAGGTTGTTGTTCCTTAAGTTATATGCACCTCTCTAAAATTGCTATAAAACATTAACTTCTTTTGAATTATCTTTTGGTTCATTACCATCTTCTCCTAAGAAGGAAACTTTGCGAATCTCAAAGAACATGGCTATGCTATAAGATCCAAGATATTGATGAGATTTTGGTGGATTATTCATCTAATCCTACCTAGTAAAGTCCCTCTAAAAGACCTTAAATGATGTACAAAACTCAATGAAATCAAGCCCACCATGCTGAGGTATATTATGTATCCTTCACCAATTAGGGAGAGCTATTTTAGAAATGTTAATTTCTAAGAGTCTATCAAATTGATCCATATTATTTATAGGCCTATTAAATGGTCTATTATATCTTTACAACCTAGTGTTCTAGTTTCTAATTAGATCTTTAGTATTATCCATATTTCATTACATATTTATAAAATTGTTACTCAACTTATGAACCATATTTTGAATAAAATCTAATTGAGCCTTTATGGAATTATTACCCTATGATATAATAGTGGGAATTTTAGATGATTATTGGTTCTACTGGTAGCTTGGGCTTTTCACATAATTGTTCATATAACCAAAACTCAATTGTGTCATCTGTGTTACTGGAGGTAGTGCCTATAACTAAATTTTGTTATATACAGTTACATTTTGCTTCACGTATGATATTAGATTGAGTGCTAGGAGTCCACTATTAATGTTAGGTACCCTAGGTATCTATGAGTTGAGCTATCTATCGATGTTAATGGCTTAGTCAAATTCTAGTGATAGAGTATTGGTGATGACCACTCATCTCAAAAATACAATAGTGATGGGATCCAAAGCATTCTTATACATTTCCAATGTTAATGCCATCTATGGTTTGTATCTTGGAGTTATCCAATTATACATGTTTTTCTACCTTATGTTGAAAGCATGAATGGGCTTGTTGGGGTTTCTCTTCATAGTTAAGTATTGATATACCAATCCTATATTGGTGACCTATTTAAACTATGCAATAAAATCCACTTGACACTCTATCTAAAAGGTGATGGATTTTTAGGTTAGATTCAAACACTAATCATAGGAAACATCCATCAAAGTAAAAGGGAATAATTGATATGAAACATCCTTTTTGACTACATTCATTAATTTTAACATAGCTTTAATATGTTATTCTACTGTCCTTAATCTAGAAGGAGAAACATAAGGTAGGTACTTCTCAAGATTTAGGGGTAGGCCATACACATATCCTAGAATAATAATGGAAGATCCAAATAACCAAGGTTATTACTGAGCCATTGATTATTTAACAAGTAAAGGGTTATTTACATGTAAAGGATACCCTAGTGGAGGTAGATTATTCTAAACTAGATCTGTCGACATAGCTCTAGGTCTTTTATGGCTTAATAAGGGTGATACTAGTAAACCAACATAGGAATTAGATCTGGTCACTCTCTTAGGTGACTCTAGTGTAACTCTATGTAAGGACTAACCTTTATTATTGGGAGGAAATTTAGGGCCCTCCTTCTAGTGCCAATGATACTATTGATGCAATTTTTATGCACACCCCAACCATAACAAGGTAGCCTCTAAAATTTTATAGGATCCTAATGGAGGTAAACTCCACTCTAAATTATGAGTTTTAGGTATGTGGTCTTTGAAAACTTGTCAATGGAATAGCTGGTAGGGTATGTAGGTTGTTAACAAGGTTTTTAGATGGAGCTATAAATTTCTAATAGGGTAAATTCCTACATGAGTTAGAAGGGTGGCTACATTATAAACTAGAGTAGGTAGATATTTTTAACAAAACACAAAAGATGGTAAGGTAGGGAAAAAAGAAATATCTATGGGTCTCAATAATTACTTCCTTGGTGGGTTTATAGATAGACTTGTATCTTCTTAAAACCAACGCTTGTTGCTAGAAACAAGTGTACACATGAAAAAAAACAAGGATAGGAAGTATAAGTGAATGGAGATGTAATAATTCCACCAACCTCAAAAAAATCTTACTCCTATCAAGATAATTATTGTACACTATTGAATTATGAGATTATGGCTTAGGATACTAAATTATCTAAGGAAATTGTAGTACACACTTATAAAACTACACCAAGAAAACATAAATACACATCCAAAAATATGATTCAATTTCACTTGACTATTTCAATCAATACATTTATTAATCTTTAATATCTATTGAAAAACTAGCATTAGCTTATTAATTGAAGCAATCAAGAATTTGTTTGCAACTTTAGCACAATAAATATGTTTGAAGAAAACAACCATATAATTAATAACTAATTACACAATGGTGGAAATAAAATACTTAAACACTTCACTTGATGACTAAAATGGATTATTGCTCTGTATTCCAAAATTTTATGACAAAAAAAAGTTAGGTGGTACAATTATATTTATATATCTTGGGGAAGGTGCTACCTCATCTTCCAAGTCTGTGCATGATTGTTACATATGACATTTAGAATGTGTAATTCTAACTATGTTCTATTTCCATTTAAGAAAAGCTAAAAAAGATATAAATAAAGAAATTAACTTAAAAAAGTATGTAATGTGTGCATGTACAAGAAAATACAAAGTCAATTTTACAATGATTTTTCTATTTTACAAGAATATAAATATACATGATACCAAGATTTATACATGCATAAGGCTAAGGATATGTGGTCCAAAGTGTTTCATAGGCCTTAGTAAGAGTGGAAGTCAAAGTAGAAGCTGAAGATGTAGTAACACTACCAAAATCTTACTTCTTTTTTCCTCATTATCCTGATAGACTTTGTGTTCTACCTAATGCTATTAGAAAATGATGTCTAAGTTAAGCAATGAAGGTCAGTGGAGTCTCTTGGTTTTCTTTAGGAGTCTTCAATGCTTATCCTTATTTATCTAGAACTTACTCTTAAAAATCTCCACTTTAGTCACCTTTATCTTCACTTTATTTAACTCTACTTCTATTCTTTCCACTACCAAGCCTTGTATGCTTTTATTAAAGTTATCAATGCCTTCTTAGATAATTTTGTAAAAATTGATTATACTAATCAGTTTACCTATAGAATCCCTTATTTTAGAAAAATTTAGCTCATTCAAAATATTAAGGAGTTAGGCCTCGTATTCTTAGTATTTTAGAATTAAAGTTGTAATCACCTTCAACCATTCTTTAACCTCCTCATGCCTAAAAAAAACTAGGTTTAGGGTATTGGATGCCTTGAATATGGTCATTAAATCAAGGTGGGTATACAATGAGTGGTCATGTAGACAACTAACATTTTTATCTTGGCACTATCTTGAACCAAAGAGCCACAAAGTTGATTTGCCATGTTCACATGGGGTGCCATCTCAACCTTCATGAATTCCATAGCCTCTAAAGAATTATAACACTTGGAAGTAACCTCCTAAACCTCAATTTTGATACATATAGGAATATGCACCATGCTAGATTGTTCTTTGAGTTACTCAATCTATATTAATAATTCTTGCAATTCCTCCCCTAGTTCTTACTAAGCTAACTATATGACTTTAATGATGGTCACCACTACATCCTTGTGTGATTGAGATAGGTATAAGATATTATCTTCATATATAGACTCCCTTAGCTACCTATTCTACCTCTTAGTGAGGGAGAACATTTGTTATCATTCTTCAAGGATGATGTTTGTACCCTAGTCATCCTCAAATTTTCTCTTCTTTACTCTTTAGATTGAAGTAGTTAGAGGGTAAAATAAAGTGGACATAGAGGGGAGTTATGTGACCTTATATCTTGGTATCTAGCTCCTCAAATCCATGTCCTAAGGTAGAATGTTGAGAGGTGTATCAATAGTTGTAACAATAATTTATTTCTCGGCCTCCTCTCCATCTTTCTTCTATTTCTTATTAGCCTTTGTCAATAAATCAGGCAAAAAAGGATATATTATTTTTGACCTATCCACTCCTCCAACTTGAGGAAGTGGGTGGACTAAAACTTTGTGAGGTTTTTCCTTCTTTCCCCTACTTGTGCTAGTTACTATGGTTTCTTCTATATAAGTAGAAGTGGGGACTGGAAGGGAGAGTTATGTAGACTAAACATGAAGTTTGGGAGTGGCCAAAGTAGTTTTCACTTTTTTGGTTGACTTATTTTTATGAACTCTCATGGTGGAAGTAATAGCAGGTATAGAGGAAATAGCCATGGGAAATAGTGTGGTAGTAAAGGAGGGATCAATGGTGGTTGTGGAAATGGAAGGAATGAGCATAGAGGTGGAAGGAAATAAGGGGGTATATGTAGTAGAGGGAATGGGGAATTCCATAGAAGAGACAAGTATCAAATCAACAATAAATATTGAATCTAAATAAAAATTAGAGAAGGCATGAGTACCTTGAAGTTAAAGCTTAATGGGATCCACCTAAATACTCATAGCCTTAGCCTCCTTCAACTCAACCTCTTCATCTAAATCATCTACTATGTTTTTGATGATAACTTCATTTTATCTTGAGGGCTGAGAGTTTGGAGGTGAAATAGGCAAGCCTTAAGATATTTACATTATGGGGATACCTATGGGAGTATTAGGCTTCTAGGTATACACAATTGGGGTCTTTCCTTAAATGGGAAAGCCTTGGGAGGTGGATGCTACTAATTTTGAAGTAGCTAGTCCAATAAATGAAACAATACATACAAAAGGGGTAGACATAAGAACTTGATTAGTACTGGTAGTAGGCATCTCTTTCATCTTGTCCTCATCCTCATCAAAGTCCAAACTAATAATATATCCTCTTTATCCTCATCTTTATGTACTAGACTCAAAAATCCAAGGATCTCTCTTAATTGATTTCAATTTAAACTTTAATGGAAGTCTTTGAGATGAGGAAGCTTCATATTCTCTAGATTTCCCTCTCTAAAAGTCTGAATGCTACCATCCTTTGAAGAGAGCTCTTCAATTGTCTAGTTCCCTAGCAGAAATATTATGTTTGGTTTGGATCATTCTCAAATAATCTTCCTAAATCCCAATAATTTATGCTCTTTCTAGCACTTCTAAATTTGAATTGGCATTCATAAAAATAAAATCATAACAAAAAGTTTGGTAGTAGTAAGGAATGTTGAAGCCATGAATATGATATTAAATTCACCCATAAGGGTCCTAGTCTCTATGTGCCATCTTTGGAAAGCTATATCAATTTTGCTTTCCTCTAACATCTCCAAGATGTTTCCTCATAGTGTATATCATATTACCAATTTAAATTAGTCTCCCAAAGAATAGTCATTTTTTCTATCTGACTAAATCCTCCTCAGTGATATTCCACAATTGGAAAGCAATCTCTTGCTCAACTAACTTATCAGGTAAATACCTTGGGAGACATAAAGGTTCAACCTTATTTCCCTAGACCACGATGACTATAAAGTCTAGATACAAGAAAATAACTCATTTTTTCTCAAATTATTTAGAATATTTTCTCGAAGATGAGGTATCGGAGAGAAATGAATGTCTTTTCATACTTGTGCATAAACATCTTTGCATATTCTAACCATATGCTTGTGATAATAGTATATATCCATAAACTATAAGTGGTCATAGATTCTATTTTTTATGCAATCTATGGCTAAATCCCATATATTTCCCAAGTCCTTTTAATAAGTTCACATGACTACATCAACCAAATATGACATAGTATAGAGATCTCCTTATGCAGAATTTGCTCTCACAATCTCAAACTAATGACTTCCCCTTGGGCATAGATAGCATCATGTGATAGCGTCATGTATAATAGTGGTATCCAATATAACTTTACATAATTAATGCTTATCATACCATATAATATATTGAATAGATACATACCAATTTGGATTCCCATTCTAAATTTGTTGATTTTAATTATTCCCTTTGCCTTCGTCCCTTACCAAGTGATTGACTAGTCTAAGAATAATCATGAGGAGAGAACCTTTGGGATTGAGTTTTCTACTTTGAATTGCATTGAAATTTGTTTATTGTAATAGGCATCTGGCATGATGAGAGATAGATACATCTACATATCACTTTCAGAGATGCATGTGATCATTGTATCTTCATTAGATTGTAATAAGTAAGCATCCCATGATATTTTGATGGAAAATAAAAAATCCTTGTGGAGGCATCTAGTTTAGCCATGAAAAAATGTAATATTTATCACTTTTATATGCTATAATTTCCTAAATTAATAGCCTTTTTACTAGTGTTTTTTCATCATCTATTAAAAACATGTTGATTGAATCAATAACATCCTAGAGTTGTGAATAAATGATACTTATATTGGAATACCTCCACATAAAAGATCATGTCTTTGGTTTTTGTAGAATCCTTGATTGAGAATTCTAATAAGGGATTTGTTATTCATAATTTTTTTGATGTGTAAGCCATATTTACATGTTCTAGACTACTACAATTCCCTTCAATATGATATGTACTATGTAGTCACTTTTACTCTTAGCTTAGTCATTATTGTACTTGATGAATTCTCAAGGTATGAAGTAGGGATCTTAATCATTATTAAGAATAAATATGCTTTGATTTTAGGCTAAATTGGATTCAAATTATAGAATCAATCGATGCACATTATCTATATAGGATCTTGCATTAAAATACTAGTTTGTGTGATATTAAATATGCAACATTCACTTTTCAAATTTGTTAGCCTAGGCTGGTGGTAGATTTTAGAATTTATAAAATAAGAAATATTTTATTTGTTTGGATAAGTATGGCATAATTTCAATAGTGTTGTTCATAAAAAATCAATTAGGAGCATAGTGTCTAAAAAGTGCTTTTGGGTCAATATTCATGGATAATTCCCTTGAAGGAATTATTTTAGACAAAGTGTCCACAACAATTATTTTGAAGGAATATTTTCACAAGGTGAAAGTCTTGAAATAATTATTATCATAAGTTAGTTCATGGCCAAAGGGTATTTTCAAACTCTTTGAAGGGTACTTTTGGGCTGAAGGGTTCACTTTGTATGACATTTTTTCCATGATAAAAGTTTTGAAGGGTCTAATTTACAAACACTAAAGGGTACTTTCAAAACTCCAAAGGGTAATTTTAGAGGGTTAAAGGGCATCTTTAATATTTGAAGGGTACTTTTGTATGGATATGGGTCACTTTAAAGTTTCTGAAGGGTAAGTTTCACAAGACTTGAAGGGTATGTGCCTCTAACTTGAAGGGTGGGATTATTTCAAACATAATTTTTGAAAGAATTTGGCTAAGGAAAAGTAAGGTCTAGGATAAAAGTCTTGAAGGGTAAATTTTCACTTTAAAAGAGTCAAAGGGCTAGTTTAATAAGTTTGAAGGGAAAGTGTCATTCAGAGGAATTATTTCAAGGATTTTGCATCAAGACAAAATGTACAAAAAAATGCCTAGAGGAATTGGTTTGGGGCAAAGGGTCCTTTCTCTAAAGGGTCATTTTCATTAGACAAAATATCTAAAGGAATTGGCAAAGGTAAAAAATAAAGGTTCTAAAGTAAATAGGCAAAGGAAAATTCCATATTGCCAAAGGGTAAGTTGGAAAAAGGTCAAAAGACATCTCCTAAAGGATAAGTCATGTCGGGTAAAGGGTTTGGAAAAAATTCTAAAGGGTATGTTGTAGAAAACTTGAAGGGTACATGCCCTAAAAGAAGTGGTCAAGAAGGGGAAAATGGTTGACTCAGAAAGTCTAAAGGGTTAGTTGGAAGGGTTCTAAAGGGTAGGTGGAAGGAAATAAAAGGGTCTACTTTAGGGAAAAATCTTGACCAAAGGGTAGGTTGGAAAGACAAAAATGGAATTTTAAAAGATCTAAAGGAAATTTCAAAATGTCAAAGAGTACTTTGGCAATAGTCTGAAGGGTCTAATTCATAGGGCATTTGCCCATGACAAAATTCTCAAAGGATCTATTTCATAAAGGCATAAGGGCACTTAAAATATTATTGAAGGGTAATTTCATATGGCTAAATTTCAAAAATAAAGTTTAGATGGATAAGTTTTAAAGGGCCAAAGGGATAATTCATCAGGGAATCAGTTTTGGGGAAAGCGTATGCAGTCTAGGATTCCTTAAGGCTAAAAGTCCATAAGCCAAATTATTTTAGAACTATTTTAGACAAAGAGTCCATAAAAAATTATCTAAAAAAATAAGGCTTCCTAAAATAATAATCATAAAAGAGGATAGGACTAAAAATTTCTTGAAACATAACATTTGAAAAATTAAGTTTGCACAAAGGCTGAAAGAATTAACTCGAAGACTATTAATCTGAAGAATTTACCTACAATACATAAGTTATTCTTGTAAACATAATAAACACAATGACAATATCATCTACCAAAAAATATAAATATCCTAGATTTCCCAAATATTACATAAACATACAAAATATCATATTTCACAAGAGAAGGTGGGTCCCCATTTTCTTGTTAAAAAAATAGGGGGGCTAGGTAGAACACACATGTATAATTATAATTAAAATGTAAGAACACCATGAATGTGCTATAAATACTGATATATTTGTCCACACACATTATCCAAAATATATGAAAAGTCTCTATGAAGTTGAATGTGAACTACATCTAATGTCTCATTTATATTCAATGAGAACTATAAAAATACTTCAATCTAATCTCCTCAATATAAAAGGTTGTAATTATTAATGGCTCATGTTGAGGAGGGATATCATGCAAGGGATGCTCAGGAGAATACATGGTATTGGTTTCTATAGGATATAAAGGGATGACTAGTGGGGAAGGATCCATAGGTGAGGGACTCATAAGTGGAGAAGGATCCATAAGAGGAGATGGAACCATAGGAGGTGGAACCATGGTGGAAGAAGGGGTTCCTTATTGCAAGAATGACCTATGGGAGGAATGGTATAAGGTGTGAGAATAATTAAAAGGTGATCTTTGAGATATTGTTAAATGATGCAATAACAATCAGTGTGATGGGTGTCACATTAGTGCTAGAGATAATATACCTATCCATACTTAGGAAGATACTTAGGTAGTACCTTTAGGGGAGATATAGCCTTGTCTAAGGAATAAGGGATAGTAGGATGCAAAATGTTAATATATTATCACAAATTACAATAATTTGTGGATGAATGGCTATCTATCTTGTGGAAATAATAGATATGCCTATGAGTGGTATTGGTAAGTGTATTCATAGGATTAAGTGTAATAAAAGTGGAAGGAGCTTGGTAAGGTTTATCAATGCATTTTATGGAAAAAATAGATAGCTATAGTAAAGGAACCAAACCGTCACCAAGAGAAGGTGGTGTTAGTGGAGAGATAGGGCAAGGCTAGTTAACATAAGTGATGAGATTAGAAGAAAGAAGAGACTCAACTAAAATAGGTGTAAGAATAAGATATAAACTAGGATTTATTGAGGGATGGATAGGTTCTACAAAATGTTGAAGGAGAGTTTCTTTATCTCAAGCATAAGTAAGCTATAGGGATCTTGGTACCTAGTGAAAAAATAGGTCGAAATTATAGCATGATACAAAATCATACTCCTAAAAGGTTATTAAAAAATTAGAGGTGTCCACACCATCTCTACCATGAAATAAAGAGGAAAAATTCTAAAATTAGGAATTATATATGATGAAATATGAGAAGATACACTAAAATATTGAAGCAAAGAGGAATGATAATGGATAATATTAACATCATGGGCCTAAATAAGACCTCCTAAGAATGTATCATCTAAGGTATAACCATCATCATAATCAGGTGTATGAAGATCAATGATGTAGGTAGGGATGACATTGTCATTAGATGAGGAGTGATGAATTGAATGCCAAGTCTTGGTTAAGAAATTAGGGATATCATCACAAGGTGGTTGATGAGAACAAGTTATAAAGAAGTAGGAAGCTGAGAAATGAGATGAGGTGAGAGATCATAAGTCTTAATCTTGAGATTGATCTTGTTAGGCTCATCATCATCAAAATATAAGAGGTTAGGGGGAATGCTTGCAATGAATTTTGGATGACCATTGTAACCTCAAGTAGAATTAATGGGAAGTTAAATCACAAAGACTCATGAAATGGAATGCTTGGTAAGGGTTCAAGGGTAGGAATCTTGAATACACCCTAGTCTTAGAATTATTTAAAATTCCAAGGGTTATTGTCACCTTGAATCCTATAGATGGATCCATTATGATGAAATTTAATGCATTGACAAGTGAAAGAATTAATTTATCTCATACGATGAGTCCATGGCCTACCAAGTATAATGTTTTAAGATAGAGGAAAGCTAAATATCATCACCTTCATATGTATGGTGATAGGTAAGATGGTAATCGGGAGCCACACATAACCTAAAGGAGGAATTTGACTTTGATCATAGCCTTGACATGTGTTGCATGTGGATCTAAGATTTAATTCAAAATATCCAAGGATTTGGATAAAATCAAGAGAGGAAACATAAGTTATGGAACCCTCATCAATTAAGGCATGCTTAACTTGGATATCATCAATTTAGACACTAATGAATAGAGGCAGATCATTTGTATGAAGCATAATTTCATCAAGAATCATGGAAGTAATGGTGAATTTGAGGTAAATATAAGTGTTTATTATTTTATCAACATGTATGAACATACCTTTGTACTACTGCAATATGCTATGTTCATATTTAGATAAGGTTGCTTTGCATCCTACTAGGGGAGGATGAAGGATGTTCATTTAGAAAAAAAGTTGCATAATATAGTTATGATGATGTAGAGAAGTCCTCATAAGCTCAATAAATGGGATTTGGTATGGGATATTAGTGAGTTCTATGATAGGATCCCACTCATCATAACCCATAAGAAGACTATTATACATATATGCATAGTTTTAAAGCAGGTCCTTGGAAGGAGGAGCTAAAGTACATTGGAATTTATATTGATAAGAGGAAGAAGGTTAATTATAAGGATAAGTTTTTATATTATGTTGAGAACATGAAGTAGTTGATGTAGGTTGGTTTTGAGAATTAATAGAAGAAGTGTTGATAAAATCTTGAATATCGTTGGTGTTAGGTAAAGAAGATGGAGGAATGGTAGAAATAGAATGGGAAGTGTTATCCAAGGGAGGAGTTGGAATTAGTTCATCAAAATTTATATGGTCATTTTTTAACAACTCATTTAAGTGAGTTGGAGAATAGTCTTGGATAACTAAAATGCACAATACAATAGAGGTGTGTAGATAGGTTGAGGATAAATGAATGTAACCACCCTTGGTATATTAGTCATATTAACCACATTCTCTTTAGGATTAAGATCAATAAGACTTTTAAAATTATTAGTAGAAGGGGTTGGATTATCTTGGTTATCTTGGTGATTTTGAAGATCTTTATAGATGGCCAAATGACCATTAGCTTGATTTAAATCTTGAGATTTAGTATTTATTTCATGGGATTCAAAGTAATGTCATAGTCTTATTGGCATTTCCAAATAATATAATCATGGTCAAAATTGGGACCAAGAAGAAAATACATATCCAAATTATGAAGTTTCCTACAAGTATCATGAGAATAACCCCAACTATCATGAAACTAACAAATTTTATTGAGATCGTACCAAGATTTCATAGGACAAGTGGGATCAAGTTATTATGGTAGAGTTCTAGGTAGATATTTTAGTAATTCTACTAAGGATAAATGTTTGTGAAAATTAATTTTATTAGGTGTAGATAAATGAGTATTGGTGAATTGGGTGGAAGGAGGAGCTTATTTTACAGATTGCTTAGGAACAATAGCTTGAATAATATTTATAGTGTCATAAGATTCCATGATACCATCATTAGTAGAATGATTATCCTTTTTTAAGTAATATATGGGTACCAATATAAGGTTGGTGTGGATCAAATTTATGCATAAAGAAATATTGACATTTAGCTTGGTTAATAGCCTCCTCTAAAGTATGTGGAGATAGAGTTTGAACTTGATATTGTAACATGGGAAAAAGAACATTAGTAAAGAGATGTAAAAGGTTATCATTGGCCATGTTATGTTCACATTTTTTGGAAATTGTCTTCCATAATTTAGTGAAATCTTGGAAATTTTTAGTTTCAAGTCTCTTACAATTGATAAAATAGGCCAATGTATTCTCAATGAGATCACTAGCTTGAAACTCTTAAACTAGAGCATTGACTAAATGTTCCAAACTAGTAATAGAATGAGTTAGAAGTTGGTTTTACCAATCTAAAGCATCACCCGTGAGAGTTTTGGATAATATATTGGTAGAAACAAAGGTATTTAATTTGACCTAGTCTTTATATATTTTTTCAAATGTTTTTATATGAAGAGTAGGATCAGTTAACCCATTATAAGAAATGGTAGGGGTGATACCTCCTATATCAACATTAGTAATTTGAGATGTAAGAGGCTCATTTTGAAGATGTTTTATTGTCTTGTTAACAAGATCAAGTTGAGGTATGAAATTACTAGGGGAATCTTGAAGAGGAGGTGGGGGAATGTTTTTATTATGCATGTCTCATGACATCTGTTGAGGGTGGGTTTAAAGATAGATAAGGTGGTTTTTCATTTGAATCATTTGATTTGCATTATTAGCTTAAAAATCATTCATTTGACTAAGGGTTTATAATAGGAGTTTATCAGTTTGAGTTACATTGTTGGCATTGTTTGAAAAAATAGAATTGGAAGTAGTAGCTTGGGTATCATTATGGTTGTTAGTAAGACCTTGATAAGAAATGTTAGAAAATTGCTTGTGTGGAAAAATATAGAATAGTAAATGGATGAGAATAGGAAGAACTAGAGGAATGATTACCATGGGTAGAAAATAATGCACTAGTGGAATAATTGAGGAGAGTAGGTCTTCAAAGAGGCCCACTAGATGTAAAACCTACTACATTAGTAGTTATACTAGGCATGGAGATAGAGGAAGTTAAATAAGAAGTCCTGATATGATAAGGGGTTTAAATAGAGGGAAGAGGTTGAGAATAAAATAAACTAGTATCCATAAATACATATGAGAATGTGAAAGAAGGTGAATGAGGCTCCTCAACTTTACCACTAATCATGAGATGGTAAATGGTAGAAGGTTCAATTCCTTGATGTTGAGGAAATTAAGAGACGAAGAATAGTATTTCAAGTGTATACTCTAATTCAAGCTCATCTATAGGTGAGAAGAGAGGATTACAAAGTGAAGAGGAATGAGGAGGGGTCCCATAGTTTCATTTAGGAGAGGATCCATAATATTATTATGGGAGACCCTATGAGGGTTGGGAAGACTCATCATATCCATTGAATTAAACTCATTGTTGTCTTAAAATAGGAATTTCATGATGAAGGATAATGACTAGATAAGTCAAAGGTGATGGAAAATCAATGAAATAGGAAGGGATAGATAAGAGTATAGAGTCAACTAGGTGACCTAGTACTAAAAATAAGGTCTAAACATTGAGAAAATAAGGATACAAAGTTGACAAGGTTGACATAGTTCTATAACTTGGGACATAAAATAAGTAGATAAGGATATAGAGTCGACATGATTGACTTAGTAATATAACCTAAGGGGTAAAAAAGAAATACTATGTCGATAGAGTCAACTTAATACTAAATGTAGGGGAAACAAATAGTTTGTAAGAGTCTATGTTGAACAGAAGGACTATGTACTAAAATAAGAAAAAAATTTCAAGTATTTTTTTAATCAAGAAATGAAATGAAACACATAATCAATTAGGTCAATGAGGATGATCCAATTGAGGCACACAACACAAAACCTACACCAATGTTGGCTAATGAAAGTTTTTGAAATATAACATACAATTGAGCAAAGAGCAAGTAATCAACTTGAAAAGTAAATGCTAAATAAGAGGTCATCCTAAATGTTATTAAATTATTAAAGTATGATTTTAAGTGGGATAAAAAGTTGTTTATAAGTAACGAACTAGAAAGTAATGTATGGATGGTTTTAGGATGTTTAGGCTTAAAGGGATCTTTGTTAGTAATGGTATTGGCTTTGTATTAGGGCCTACCCCCTCATTTCACATACCATAGATATAAGGGTGTCATGTTCTTTGTCAATATATTTCATTAACCATGTGTTTATACTTGGCTAGATAATCAAGCTGGTTTCCACTTAGTGATGAAATCTAAGTAGGTAGGCCTTGGGTAAACAATTTTTTAAATGTATTGTAAGATCATTTAATTTTGTAGTGTGTGAAATAAAGAGAATAATATTGTAACTAAAGGGTATGTTTGAAAACAACCTAATTAGACTATGTGATCTATTCTAGGCATGCAAGCAATTGAAAGAGAAAGTGTGAAGTAATTACTAGCATATACATGTTAACTCTAGCTTTAAAACATAGTACAATGTTGTTTTAGATGATAGTGTATGTAGAGATTATAGTATAGAGTCAAAAATGTCAATACTATACTACTGAAGTAAGGGTCTATTAATAATTGTGTCGATAGAGTTGACCTAGTCTTTTAGATAGAAGATAGAATATAAAACTAGGTTGATAGGGTCAACCTAGTTTATTATATAAGGGAAGTTTTAAAGACTATAAACTATGAAAAATAGAATTGTAATGAATAATAGAAATAATAGAGAAATAGATAAATGAACCTTGGTGGGTTGGAAGATGTAGAGGAAGTGAGATTATTGTTGAAGTTCCTTTATTATTACTTGTAAATTTTACCAACTGTGTCAAATGGATCAACCTGGTTCTATAGTTCCCTATTTACTAAAGCCTATGAAGAATACTATACCAATAGTGTCAACCTAATATGTTTTTTGTAAATTTGTAAGTGTAATATGTTGATAGGGTCAACCTAGTATCTTGTCTGGAAGTGAAAACCTATACTATGTCAATCTATTTGACCTAGTATCCTATATTTAATGAAGACCTACACAAATAGAATAGAGTCATTTTGATGTGACTATGTGTTAAACCTACACACATAAGTTAGAATCTATACCAACAATAACAACCTAATAACAAAAATATAAAAAAATAATAAATAAAATGATAAAATAATAAAAAGATGAAATAAAATGTACAAGGGTTAGATTCACATCAGGTTCACCAGAATGTATGTAATAAAAAATGCATTATATGTATAAATCAATCCTAACTTAGAGAAGATATATCATACTTACACTTCCAATTGAGGATACATTAGATAGTCAGGAGCATGACCAATATGGGGATCTTCAAGACCCAATTAGGGGATATCTCATCATAATAAACCAAACTAGGGAGGGTTACAAAGCCTTCAGTCAAGCATAATCACACAATAACCCTAACTAATCCCTATGTTTTTATATTCACTAAACTAATAACAAATAAATTAAAATCTAATCTAGTTCTCAATAAATATTTTGGAATAAAGTGGGGGTAATAAACAATAAAATTAAACATGCATAGGATACACATACTCACATCAATATATACATAATCCTAATGCATAGAAGAGAAGTACAAATCCATATCTATCTACTATTACAAAGGATTAAGTTAGGAATACTTAGCTTTGAAGATAAACCCATTGAGCCTCAATATCTCTCTTGGCCAAGGTGATTTGAAAGAGGTTGTTTAGGTATGTAAGGATGACAAGGATAAATCATCTCTAAGATACAGAACCTATCAATGCATCCAAAAGAATTATCCACAAGACAAGATTTATATCTCCAAAGAAAGTATGAAACCCTAAGCTTGCTCTTCAAGTATAATGACGAATAAGTAGATGCAAAATATATATTAATTATTATTCTCTTCTCTAAATAATGGAAAAATGATCTTGTATATATGGGTAGATTTAAACTTAATCCCTTCCAAAAGTTTTGGCTGATAGGGTCAGCTTAGTCGACCTAGTACTATTATGGATAAAAATTCACTAGGTCACTAGATAAGTCGGCCAAGAGCTGACTTAAACCTTAAATGAATTTTACCCAAAATAATACAAGGTTAACTTATTCGACCTAGTACTGTAAATAATTAAAAGTGGCTTTAGGTTAGGAAAATGGAAAAAAAGGGTGGGAAATTATTGAAGAGTGTGAAATAATGAAGAACAAGCTCAAGGATATGGTTTTCAAGGGACAAGTGTGTAGATAACAAGGGGAAAAAGGGATAATAATTGTTTGAAGCACCAATGGTCTTTCCACCCCTTTCTTGGTGCACCCCTTAGGGTGTGCACTCAAAGAGATTGAAACTTGATGTGTTCCTACAAGATAAATAACATCAGTAAGTGATAAAAGTTTGAAAATATTATGTGTATACATGCAGTGTTGATTATTTAAATGTATTTTTTAATGACTAAGTGTAGGATAGGATTTTGAGATATTATTAAACATAATAATTATGTTATTTGACATAAAATGAGGTTAACACTAATTTTTAAGCTATCATTTAGTTTTGACATAGTCTTTGTTACTAGTCTTTGTTGTTCGAACCATGCAATTTGGTAGCTAGGGTTTGACTCTAAATTTGGTGGCTGAGCTAAGAGATGTGGGAAGCATGCTGCAAATTCATGGTTTGATGGATAGTATTTTTGGAGTGTAAGAGAATGGGTCACCATGATATTAAGGGTTTTTTAAATGCATACAATAGATTGAAAAAATAATAAAGGGAATGGAGTTCTTCGATTTTAGAGGTTAGCAATGGTATATAGAAGAGTTTAGGAAGGAAGAAATATTTTTTTTGGAAAAAAAGGAGAAAGACTACTTAAATCACTAAGAGGTAGGGTTTATCCTTTGAATTTACTATAAGATTATGTATTTAGGTTATATATTTGGTGAAAAAAATGTATATGGTTTTTATTAAAAAAATGATTTTATTAAATTTATAAACCCTTGTAAATATTAGGGATTTATCCCTATGGGAGGAGAAATCCCCCCACAAAATTGAATCCATGATTAAATTTGTGTATAAAAGGAATATGGAGTTTTATGGTTTAATGTTGAAATAAGATCCTAGGGTTGGATTATTTATATGACTAAGTCTTACTTCACATGGTTTATTGGTACAACTATATGTTGTGTTTTTATGGTTTTTTGTGTTATTTCTTAAAAATGTCTACATGTTTTTGAAATGGCCTAAGACATTTTTGGTTTAGGGTTCAAATTAGGGCTTCCTTTATTTAACACTATACATATGTATTTATTTGATATAATGAAACATAGTGAACTATTGTGTATGAATGTTTGTGAGTCAATACTATGACTATTTTTATACTAGGATCAAATGGTTATTTATTGACTATGTTTAAAGAAATATTTATAATTATGAGTCAATTTTGTATAGTGAAATGACTATGAGTTCATTATCCATATGGATTGGAATATTTTCTTAGGTTTGGGTTTTTTTTTGGATGATATTTAGTTGTGTATTTATGGTTGTGTGTATGTCAACTGAGTTTAAACAAATTAAATGTCAACTGAGTATAAATAGTTTTGTGTTCGCTATGTTTAATTTATTATGTGTCGACTATTAGTTAGTAATGTTGATTATAATAATTCAATTTTTAGATTTTGTTTTGGTTTTGGATATATAATAACCTATATACATGCATTTTTATACATTATAAGTCTGAGTCAATATAAATAGCTAGAAGTTGTTATAAGATAAACCCAAGTTAGATATTTGACTATGTATATAAATTATGATTGTTTGGGAATATGTTATTCTAAGTTGATTATGTATACAAGTCTATAGATGAGTATGAATATATAATATAAAAATCATCTATGTTAATAGGACTTTATGACATATGAGTATAAATTTTTGTATCTTGACTATGTATAAATTATTGAAGGATGTTTTGACTATGTATAAATGATTATTTGATTAACATATATACTCAGGCTAGGTATACATAAAAAATTGAGTCAAAAAATAAATTACAATTAGTTTATATGAATTTATTTGGTATTATTTATGATAATTTTATTAAATAGTATTGTTGTCTATTTTGTTTAAAACATATATACATAGGTGAGTATGAATATGGGATATAGTTTATCAGTTGGACTAGTTATTTATATAAATTGACTATGTGTAATATGCATAAATTAATGTTTGATTTATACTTGTTATATTGTAATAGAATTATGATTAGAACTTAGTTTTAATATTTTAAAAATGTTTGAAGTTGAATTTTTTGGGCTCTTAGATGTTTAATTTGGAGGTTAAACATTTGTTGAATGACTTCATTAAGTTAATGTACCATATGGTACATAACACAATATTTTATATTATGTGTTTGTGTTTACTAAATTTAATAGGGGTTTTGAATGTTTAATAGGTTAATGTGATTTATATTTTGTTTAAATATGAATTTTTATTCCTTAAGTAGGGTAGTTGGAATATAAACATATATACATACATATATTGTTTTATCATTAACCATTGTCATGTCTATAGATATGTGTAGTTGACATATGGCTTAGAGAACCCTCTTACATATTATTTTACATTTATTTATTGATTCATATACTTAGCAATTTCACCTATATGTGGCACATGGCCTTGTTAGAATATATATAGGAGGTAAGGTTAGTTATTCATCATCATATTTGAGTATTCATTCTTATTACAAGCATTTAGGAGGTGTCCCCCACAAAGTGGCTTATTTATTATCCATATTTAATACTATATTTCCATATCATTGTGATATAATTCTAAATAACTACTTAATTGGTGAATTAATATCATTCTAAGTGGTATCAGAGCTTCGATTTGGGCCATAATTAGGTAAAAACCCCTAGATCTGAAAATTTGAATATATGTTGAAAATGACAACAAATTTATTTGATTTATTTATTAGAGTTGTGAAATCATTTAAATAAGTTTTCATTAAAATTTAAGATCATTTGGATCCTTTTTTCAAAATTTAACACCATTTTAGGTATTTTCATAAATTTTCTCCATAACTCACAATTTGTAGAATTTTTCAAATTTATTTACATTTTTGGAAACCTTGGAAAAAATTATTTGGGTATATTCTTTGATATTTGTGATTTGAGGCCTAAATATTTAAAAACACTCATGTTTAAAATTGGGTCAATAGGCAAAATAAGGTTCACTATTAAGCCTTTGTATGGCTAGTCCTAACAACCATAGATGGGGGAAAGGGCAAGACACACATAAAAATTATTTAAGGGATGACATGGAGTCTGAATCATCTAATATGATTTCTCAAATCTAGTAAAATATACATGGTCTAATGTAGAAGGATGTGTATGTCTAAACTCAAATATCAACAATACAAGGGGAGCTTAATGATATGAATAATCAGTTGCATCATGTCATGACACAATTGGCTACCATTTAATCTCATTTAACACTCAACAACCCTCCACTTTTTCCTTTCTAGTCCTCCTCTCAATACTAACACCACCAATATGGGGGTAAAACCAATGTTGCTAAAAGTAGACTTATACAAGTTTGATGGTAAGGATCCACTCACTTGGATCACTTAAACTGAAAATCTATTTGACCTACACCAAACTCCTAGATATAAAAAGGTGGTTATGTGATTTTTGTATCTATAACCTCATCCATTCATTTGGTATCACTGGTTTTTTGCTCAAAAGAATAATATTGGTGCTCCAATTATATGGTCAGTATTATTTGATGAACTAATGTCCACTATCAAGATAATGTTTCTAAAAACTACTTTAACCAATTAGCCAAACTATGACAAATAAGAACAATGAAGGATTATATTAATCAATTTCATAATCTATCCTTATGTGTGGAGGATATCACCAAGGCAAATTTGACTAACCTCTTTCTGGGTGGATTAAAAGATAGTATTCAATTGGAGGTTTATATGTTTAAACCCACAATTATATCTAAAGCTATACTAAAGGAATGATTGTTATAAGAAAAAGAGATGATCAAACATCATCCTTTCACTACTAGTTAGGAATTCACCTTTCCCACTCCATCACAACCTTAACCTACCAGATTGACACCATAATAAGTTGAGGAAAAACATGCCAAAGGGTTGTGTTATGGTTGTGATAACAAATAGAGCAAAGGTCATCGATGTGTTGAAAAGAAGTTATTTTACATTGAAGGGGCTGATGAGGATGAAGAAGATGAGGAGACATCTAGTGAGGGTTTTGGAGGATCTAAGGATAAATCTATATATTATCAACCTACTATCTCCTACCATGCCCTTGTATGTATTTATATTCCTCAAAATCTTAATGTGGTGGGTTCCATTAAGAAATAAAAGGCCACAATGCTTATTGATTTAGGTAGTACACATAATTTCATCAATATTAAGTTAACTCCTCATTTGAATTGTTTCATCTACCTAGACCCAGAATTTGAATTCATGATTGTAGATAGCGGTATAGTTAATTGTTTTGGAAAATGACATAGTATTAAGTTATAAATGGGGGAGTATTTACTAGATTATCCTATGTTTACTATTCTTATGGGCAAGACTGATATTATTTTGGGAGTAAAATGGCTCACCACATTGGGAACTATTGAGATGAATTTCCATGAACTATTCATTCATTTCTATTATGAAGGTAAGCCAGTGGAACTATGGGGATTAAGATTTAAATCTCCATAAGTGGTTAGTTCACATCATATGACCAAGATGCTAAAAAAGGTGCTAACATATTTGTGGCATGCTTATTTTCCATTGATGTTAAAAAACTAAGGAGTCTACCCATCCTAAGTTACAACAAATATTGGATGAACATTTGATTATTTTTAAACCCATGGCAAAAGGTCTTCCTCCTAGCCATACTCATGATCATGCCATCAGACTCATTCCTAGAAGTACAGCACCCAACATAAAAACATACAGATATCCTTATGCCCAGAAGAGTGAAATTGAAAAAATGGTAAAAGAGTTATTGGAGGTAGGAACCATTCACCATATCCTAAGTGAATATTCTTCTCTAGTAGTCATGGTGTGAAAGAAGGATGAAACTTGGAGGATGTGCCTAGATTATAGAGATCTCACAAAGTTCACTATCAAATATAAGTTTCCTATTCCTATAATTGATGATTTGTTAGATGAATTACATAGTGATGTTTATTTTACCAAATTAGATATTCACTCTAGGTATCATCAAATCTAAATCTATGAGGAAGACATTCCTAAAATAACCTTTCATACTCAAGAAGGCCATTATGAATTTTTGGTCATCCCTTTTGGTCTCACCAATGCATCATCCACCTTTCATATTTATATGAATATGTTTTTTAGGCCATTTTTGAGAAAGTTTTTACTTGTGTTTTTTGATGACATCCTTATTTATACCAAAAATTGGGAAGATCACTTACATCATGTGAAACAGGTACTCTCAGTTCTTGAGCAATATCATTTATATGCTAAACCATCCAAATGTGATTTTAGAGTTCAAGAAGTGGAATATTTGGGTCTTATTGTATCGCATGAGGGAGTAAAATTTGATCCTTAAAAAATCCAATCCATCATGGAGTGGTAGGTTCCCAAGACACTTAAGTAACTAAGGGGATTTCTCTAGTTACTATCATAGGTTTATCAATAACTATGTTAGTATTGTATTACCACTCACTTCTTTGTTTAAGAAAGACTCCTTTAAGTGGACTAATATAGAACTAAGGCATTTAAACAACTAAAAATGGATCTCTGCACCACCCCAATTTTGGCTAATCCATTTTTTTTTAAAATCTTTATGGTTGAATGTGATGCATCTAGATATGGTATGGGTTTAGTACTCATGCAAGAGGGTAGGCCCATTGAATTTGAAAGTTTTCAAATAAAGGGAAAAAATTAGCTCAAACCCATCTATGAGAAAGAGATGATAGCTATTCTACATACATTCAAATAATGGAGACCTTATATATTGGGTCATCACTTTCAATTAAAGACTGATCATGATAGCCTTAAATATTTTATGAAACAATGGTTATCCTCTAAATAATAACAAAAATGGGTGAAAAAAATGTTAGGTTTTGATTTTGAAATAGTCTACAATAAAGGAAAAAATGTGGTGGTTGATGTACTATCTAGGCATGATGAACCAGTTGAGGTATTGTTATGTGCCATAACCATTTGGTAAGTAGATTGGCTTAAGGAAGATAGGGTAGAATGGGAGAATGATGATATTACCCATGTAGTGATTTAGAATCTATAGTAGGGTTAAGATGTGATTTAAAATTTTACATGGAAGGGGAATGCATTATGGCACAAAGATAAATTATATCTATTAGAATTCTCTTCTAAAATAGAAAATACTTCATGTGTCTCCACTTTGTGGTCATTCAAGGTTTTTGAAAACTTATTGTAGAGTTAAGAAGGATTTTGTTTAGAAAGGACTCAAGGGGGATGTACAAAAATATGTAGTATAATGTATGGTCTATCATCAAAACAAAAGGGAAACCATTAAAACACCAGGTCTTTTATAACCCTTATCTATCCATAATCAATATTGGAGAGATGTATCTATGGATTTCATTAATGGGTTATCATGATCTAAAGGTAGAAATGTTATCATGGTTTTTTTTGATATACTCACAAAGTCCGCTCATTTTTATTCTTTATCTCAACCATTGGTGGCCAATATAGTATCTTCATCCTTCTTTAATATAGTTTATAAATTGCATAGTACTCCCAAGATTATTGTCAGTTATGAACCCATATTCACTAATAATTTTTGGATAAAATTATTTACATGTTTTGGAACCCAATTGACTCATATCTCATCCTATCATCCTCAATTCGATGGAAAAATTGAGGTAGTCAATAAGTGTCTGGAAGGATACCTTCATTACTTTGTGTTATATAAATAGGATAAATGTGTTCAATGGCTACCCTTGGCTAAATGATGGTATAATACTTTAGTGCATAGTTCATCAGAAATGTTTCCTTTTATGGCATTGTATGGATGCCATCCTCCATCCCTCACTTCACCCTTGAATACCCACCAAAAGGTGAATTCAGTGGAATAACACCTTCAACATAAATATGAAGTCCTTGCTAGTTTGCATGAAAATTTAGCTTTGGTCTAGAATTGCATGAAGCAATAGGTAGATCAACACGAGAGTGAGAGAAATTTTTAAATTGGTGGTTATGTTTTTATTAACTTTTATCCATATAATAATATGTCATTTATGTAATATAAAATGGATAGTAATCTCTCCAAAGTATTATGGCCCTTATTAGATCTTGTATAAAATTGGTAGTGTGGCTTACAAGCTAGAATTTCCACCATCCACTTGTATTCATCCATTATTTCATATATCTTACCTTAATAAGGTCATTGGATAGAGAGTGACCACTTAAACCTAGTCACAATAATTACATGAGGAAAGAAGGGTTATTCTTGATCCCGAAGTGATCCTTCAAACATGAACTAAGTAGCTACGGTCCAGATTGATTATTGAGTATTTGATCAAATGGAAGAATCTACCTTTTGAAGGTGCTGCCTAGGAGGATGAATCATTCATGAAAAAAATATAAGATTGATTCAACATTGAGGCCAATTGTAGTCATATAAAATTCAAAATTTGGTAACTTGAGTGTGGCTAATGACACTCAATCCATAGGTCCATTTTGCTTGCTCTCATGACCCTCATAGGCATGTTTTCACTGATTCCTAGTCATTCATAGCCTCATAGATTGAACCCTTATAGACCTAGATTACTCTTTCCATTCTTAATCCATCCCCCCAAGTCTAGTCATCCATGGACAAAAATTCCCAAACTTAGACAACAATTCTAAAACCTAAGGTGTCTTATTTCTAGTGATGTTGTCCAAGTGCATTTTAGCTTCTAATGGTCATATTATTTAGAATATTTATCCTAATTCATGTCATCCTAATGAAAATTCATTTAACCCATGATTATTAAGTCCCCTATAAAAGTTAATTCAAATTCCATTTAGAAGGGTTGTCACTCATTTACAAGAGAAAAGAAAGACTACAAGTGAGACTATTCAAGTAGTTTTCCCCATTCTCTGTATATAGCCATCCAATAGCATTTCAAACTTAATCAAACCTTTATACCAGTCCCTAGTCATTCTAAATATAGATATTTTTGAATTTACATGCATTTTCATCACACTATTACACCAAGCACTTCAATGTTAGAACTACATATAGCTTGATCCCTCCTTAGAGTATTGGTATGTAGGTAGTGTACCCACACATAGGGTGTGAAGTGCATCTAAAGTATCCTTTACACACTAACCCATCTTCTCCTTTCTCTAAATTTTACATTCAAGTTCAAGTATAAAGAGGACCTAGGGTATTGAAGACTAAATCAAGTACATAGTGAGCTCTGTGGACTTTCAAGCTTTGATATTTCATAGGTAGGATTACATAGACCTAAATCACAAAACCCACAAACATTAGATCAATAGGATAATAGCACCAATATAAGACTACAACACCAAAACCTAGGGTGCCCCACTTTTGGTGCTCCTATCCAATCAAGAAATGAACTCTAGATTCCTATTTGCATTAGTCTCCCAAACTTGCACATAGATTTTTAGACCCTACCTCACTAGGAACAACACAAAAGCAGATAAGTTTAATTTTCTCTCTCTCATTAATATTTTTAAAAAATCCCTAACAATAGGCAAATTTCACAAATTAGTAGCCTAATTATTTGATATTATTTACTGATTTTATCTACTTAGACCCATTTATTATTTAAGAATTAAACATATAATTTCCTAAAAATAATAAATCATTTGGTGAACCCAACTTACTTCAAATTTTAAATAAAAAACCTAAAAACCCGAGGGTAAATTCATAGCTGACTTTCCCATTAATTTATGAATTTATTTTTGAAATTAAAATAAAAAATTCCTCCTAAATTTAAAAAAATTTTAGTAAAATTTTAAAATAAACTTATTTCAAACCCTAGTTGCATCTATTAGGTCCCATTAAATCAAACACTTTTCCCATAAATTTATATATTTTTTCTTGAATACTTAACTTTAAAATTCAATTTCACTATAAAATATTCATAATATTTTGAAAAAATATTTATTATAAAATCCCTAGTTGCATATACTAGCTCCTATTTTACTTCTTTACGTATCACCTTACATGTTTTCACACTTCATATCCTTTTTATACAATCTCTAGTTAACTATTTTTAGGATTTTACATTTCCTATATTCAATATTTTCCTTTTATAGCACTTGGCCTATAACAAATTATTGAAAAAAATTCAAACACTTCTCAAATTGTTTTCATACTTTAACAATGGCCTAATACACTAGTTTTGATGATACTGATAAGAGAGAACTTCAAGAACTATTAACCAAACACCCTGACATGCAAGATGACATGATTAAAATATTACAAGAAGAAAAACAAATAACAAACAATGGTCAATCTTCTCAAACCATAGATAAACTAATTGAAAATGATACTATAGGGGAAATTATGTCTCAACAACCCCCTATAGCATCCCAACCTACCTCTATACCACCAATTACAGCTTGTACATCCCTATTTACTGATGTGGTATCCATTTTTCAAGACATAATATCTCTTCAATCCAAGGTTATATATCTTAAGCAAGGTAACACTAAACCTATGTATGATTTGGATTCTTTTGATCTTTTGTATACACCATTGGCATGTCACATTGCTTCTAAACCCTTTCCATAAGGTTTTTTTCAACCTAAGCTTACTCTTTATGATGGCAAGGGCGATCCAAAGATATATTTTAGAGCTTTTCACATAGTATGGTCGGATTATGTATGAAATGACTAGATACTTACCAAGCTATTCCCATGGAGTATAAAGGATTATGTTTTACAATGGTTTTATAGTCTACCAAATCAGTTTTTCAATGCATTCAATCTTTTAGATTACATGTTCCAATCACATTTTAGTATCAACATTAGTGATAAGGTCTCTTATGCATAAATTCCACAACAAAAAAAAAAATCAAATGAGCATCTCACAGACTATGTGCTTTAATATAAGACCATCTTGGCTAAGATGACTAGCCCCATGGTAGATCAGGAGGTACAAGATATCTTCAAATAGATCCTTCTTACAACATTACATCAATCTATTATGTTCAAAAGATTCTCTTCCTTCATTGAATTGTGTCATACACTAAATAAAAGAGAAATGAAACTCAGTTCAATGGGTAAACTCAAGTATATAAGAATTTTAGACACAACAAATAATAGTAATATAAAAGTCCCATATAAGGTCAAAGTCAATGATAAAAATAATCATAATCAACCAACAGTCAATGTATCTTCAAATCCCCCTCAACATGTGGTTTTATCAACACCTCTTTAGTGTCTATTTACCAATCTACCAATTTCTCTAGCTAGAGTTCTACAATAGTTATTAAAATGTAACATCATTAGTATCCCTCTTATTTGGGAACTTGACCCAAAAAATCCTCTTTTAAGAAGATATGATCAACATGCATTTTGTGATTTTCATAAGTCACTAGCCACACTACAAACATATGCATCAGTTTGAGACATAAGATACATGACTTGATAGATGAAACCCTACTTGATCTTGGCACTTTAGTTGAGCCTCTATAGGCAAAGACAACATAGGATAAATATTTTAAAATAATCTTAGATCCATTTTCATAACATTATAAATAATAGAAAGAGGACACATTAGGAGTTCACCACACATACCATGCACATCCTCCACTAGTTACATACCAGACAACTTTAGTTGAGTCACATCCTTTGAGTGGTATGATAGGTGTGTATGAGTCTAGGGTTCTAATTAGACATTTGATATCCTTCTTAGATCAAGATATTGTTGAGTATAATTTAGATTATAATGCACTCTTTATAATAGCACATATTCATAATCAACCCATTCATAGTGTTCTCATCGATAATGGTTCTAGTGCCAACATGTGCACCATTACATTATTATAAAATTTGGGATATTAAAAGAAAGATATCACTCTGATAGATACAATTATCAATATATTTAGTGGGAACATACAAAGTTTATTGGGTGAGTTGTATTTCCTTTATAGATTGGTCTAACACATGTGACCACACATTTCACCATAGTTCCTAGTGCAAGAGTTTTTGATATATTACTTGGTCACCCATGGATTAAAAAAATTCAAGTAGTACCATATACAATTAAAATATAAATGAAATTCATTCGTGCTAATTAGGTTATTAAATTTGGTGGAGTTTTATATGACTTACCACTACCCACTTCAGATCCATCTCTTTTGCAGTCACCAGTTCCAGCTTCTCCACTAATTTCAATTTCCCCACTAGTTATAGTTCTTCCTCTAGTATAAATTCCAACATAGCTGAGGCATCTATTGCTATTATATAGGTTTTATACACCTTCACATATTCAAAATTCTAGATAGCTTCTAACTACAATATTCACACCTAGAGTAGTTTCATTGAGATCTTATGCATCTACACATAAAGCACATGTTCATAGAGATTCTCCTAATTATAGATGGGTACTTAAGAGCCCTATAGTTTCATCCACTTCTTAGAGTTATAGAGGGACCAAAAAATTAGTTTCCACTTCAAATATTTTAGAACATTTATAATGTACATAACTTTTAGAATCATAGTCTCAGCCTTTCCATTATGCTTCACAATCATGCATGATACCTTTGTTTGATATAGGACACCATGACAGGGAGTGTCATTTGAGACTCATTGGTTAGTATCATTTATTCTTAGTCTTTATTATATATAGCTTATTTAAAAAATATAAAATAATATAAAATTTCAAAAATACCCAAAATATTTAAATATATCAAAAACACAAAAACATTTCAATTATATGCATCATCCATGTTTTAAACTACTAATACTATATTAGACTTACATTTGTTGTTCTATTCTATTGTTTTTCAATTTATCTGCATTACTATGCTTCATTTTATCTTCTTTGAGTGTGTGCAGTGACATCTAGATCCTTGATTGCTTCACTCTACCCACTGATGGCAAATCCTACTTCTATATTCGAGACACACATCGATATACTTACCCAATGGGGGCATCTTCTACATGACTAAACCATATAGGTTATGTCATTCCTACACTACACACTCCAAGTTATCATACTGATGTTCATTACTTACTATATTATATAGATTACTATATCAATATTTCACTTGTATTAACCACTTTTGTATCTCTTAGAATATACCCAATCCTATACTAAATATGTCTTGCATACTTTCACTCTTACTTTGATTAGTTATATGTTATTCTATCTTTCTAGTTATTACATGATTTCTCTTCTTGCTTAGTGCATCTTAATGGATTGCATTTTTGATTCCTACTTGTTTGTTGTATGTGCCATAGGACATTTTTCAATGTTCTTATCTTCTATTCATGTGTGTGCCTTAGGACATTTGCCAATGTCTTTTATTTTTACTCTTACATGTTCCTATGGACCTTGTGCCAACCTTACTTAATGTGTATGTGGCATTTGAACATGCCTTGTATGCTTTATTTCTAGTATGAGTGACATGTGCCCATCTTCCTTGATTACTTGGCCCCTTGGCCAATCATGTATGCTTCTTACTTATTACTTCTTGCTTTGTATACTTATTTCCTAATTCCTTTTCTTTTTTGTAATGCCATGATCCATATCATGCATTTAATTTCTTTCTTAGATGCCATGATAGACACCATGTTCCATCCCTCCTTGCTAACAACTAACAAATAACACTTTTGATTCTAATTTAAGACATTGCACATTTTATTACATTATTATATCTATCTAGGCATACCCTTGTTGATCTAATACTCTCTCAATAAAACCTTGTTATATCTCAATATATCTTGTTAATTATCATTTCTATATCATATATCTATGCAACATAACACATTTATAGGGCCCTTTATTCTAAGGGTGTCATTAAAACATCTTTATTCCTACCCTTAGAAGAGGGGGAAATAAATAGGGGTTTTGTCATAGAGATTAGAGCTCCTAAACAAATGAAAAATTAGTATTTAAAACCCTCAGAATAGATTTTAGACATCAGACTAGGTAGACAATAGAGAATATAGAACAATTACTAGATTTGGCCTTGGACTACAACACCAAATAGTAGGGTGTCCTATTTTTGGTGTTCTTATCCTGATAGTAGAAAAATTATTTTTTTCTAGAAATAAATAGTAGAGTGAGTTTAGTCATAGGTTTTTTAGCTTAGTATTATCTAGATTCAACATATTTGGTATAACTTTTTCCTAGAGAATCTAGATATAATGGTTATCATGTATGGCGTGATGGCTCTCACTTCTAGTTTTAGACTAGGTAGTTGATATAACTTCTAGATTAGAATCCATGTTCCAGACATAACTAATTGGGGGCAATGTGCATGGCACATTGATCCTCCATTTTTCCCAATTTTAGTTCATTTTTCAAGCATTTCTCAATAGTTACATGCCTTACTTCATCTACAGGTGGTTTGCATCCTTTTCAAGTTTGGCTTTCGTACAAGCTTAACTTCTTGAGTACCAAATTTCCTGAATTGGCTTCCACAAAAGCCTATTACACTAGTTTTAGAGTGGATTTTATACAAGTGTAATATCCCTCTTTTGAAATAGCTAAGAGTGGCCTAGTTTCTATCATAGATTCAACAATCCAATGTCAACATTGACATATTATAGTACATTCATGGGCTTCAAGATCCATCTCATAAGGCATCTATTCCATATGGTATCTTCATAGCTTTAATTCATGGGGTAATGATGGAGCCAAAAGATTAGCTAGCTTTTGTATTCTTGAGCCACCTATTTAGAGGGATTAGACACATAATCTAAACATTGATTAACACATACATGATTT
>JARHVA010009997.1:0-32500 GCA_037957365.1 Torreya grandis
AAATTCACCATATTTCATGCACATGAAATGATAATATTCTTTCACATCTTTAATTAAAATCCATGGATATATTTGAGTAGCACAATAATAAAAATTGTTTACAATCTGAATGAGCCCAAATTTTTCCAACATAACAAGAAGGTAGAAAAATGGGAGAGATAAATTACACTAAAATTTCATAAAAGATGGATGCCTTTAAGTGTTTTATATTAAAAAAAATCCAACCCTTAGAATGCCTCCAATGTGACAATATATACCAAAGAGCATATTCATGCCGAAATGTTTTCCCTCCAAAAGGTAGTTGGGGCACCATTAATGTAGCCACCACTATCTCACTATTATGCCACACCACTTTCACTTAATGCACTTTTTCTAACCTACAAAGAGACACAAAAGCATTAAATGTTGGCCACTTAAAGTTACCAATCCAAATAGTCATATTATAAATCTCATAATTACTTGTACATGTAACATTTCATGAAACTAAAGATGATGGGATGACCATAGGGGAGCTATCTTTCCAATAGTTCAAATGGTTCAAAAATGCAACACTTGAGGAAAGAGTTATGGCCAAAAAACTAATCCAGACTATAAAATAGCCTTCTTAGACCTATTTAGGCTTTGGGAAACATGAAATCAAGTTATTAAATGCATTTTTTTCAAGTTTTAAAATTCCTCAACCAAATCTCATAAAAAGTTCCAATTAGGTCTAGAATCATCCAAAAGACCTCCTTATACCTAGTCTCATAAAAAGTTATGGTTAGGTTTAGAATCATCTATAGGACCTCTCTATACCTAATCTAATGAGAAGTTATAGTTAGGTCTAGAATCATCCAAAATACCTCCCTAGACCTAATCTCATAAAAAAAATTAGTTGGGTCTACATAAATTATAATTATCAACCTAGACCTAATCTCATAAAAAAATTTAGGTAGGTCTATAGATTTTAGATTTTTCAACCGAGACCTAGTCTCACTAAAATTTTTGGTTAGGTATATAGAAATTATAATGGAACCTTAGATACCTAATCAGTGCTTTGAATCCTATTTAGCCCTATTTAGTTATAAATATTTTTCCCACCTATAGCTAAGACCTGATCAGAGAAAATTGTTAGTGTCAGATTTTTGCCACTATGTGGTTTTACCTACATGTTCTAATTGGATTGATTAGTTTAATAATAGGTCATTAGGGGAAATGTACTTAAGTAATTTTTATAATTGTGAGTTTAGTTAATTATATTTTTTGGTGTGACCTAATTCCTCACTATATAATGTACTTTCACATGTACTTCTGGCCAATGCTCATTGATGCAACTTTTTTGTGAACACAAGTTTATTCTTATTATGAGTTGTTCTTCAGATTTAATAACTTCATATAGATTCATCCTCATGAATTTGAATATATCTAATTGATCCTTAAATATGGCCCACTCTGACATGATATTAGTGTTATGCTAGTATATGAATCAATTGATTCTATTTTGAGATCTTACATTCTTATTGGTTCCATATTTTCATTGATTTTAGTTTTCTAGGGTTTGGTGGGGTTTATCATAAATTCATGAAAATATACATACCCAGTGTCTCTAAGTGAAAAAAATAACACCATTAGAATTATAGGGTGGAAAAATCTTAAGAATGACAATAAATATGACCTAGTTTTGTGACAATGCATTTTAGACTTTTGTTGGAGGATTTCTATAAAATAATATGTACTTTTCATTGACTTTGAGAGAAACTTATTTCTAGGAATTTTTAGGTTTTTCAAGAAACCAAGTGTCTCTTTTAGATTTTGGAGAAGTTTCTCAAAATACACATTTTTGGAGGTTTTCCAATTTGGTAGGATTTCAACCCTTCAAAGGGAATTTTGATGGTTTCAAATTTTCTTAGTAAAAAAAAAGTCCCTATCAAACATTTCCACCTTGATAGACATTTAAGTGGATGTGTGTATAATCATAAAATTTTGACCCCTACAAAAACACATACAAGTTCCAAATCTTGTAAAATCAATTGGCAGGTTCCAACCCCTGCATAAGTGCCTGCTAGGTTCTAATGCCTGCTAGAACACTTCATGCCTATTCAAACACATCTTGGGTTATAAAACCACCAAGTCACACCATAGGTTCTAAGTCCTACTCATGAACATATCAAAATATTCAACCTACTCAAGTACCCTCTACATTTCATCACTTACAAAATTACACTATGGGTTCATCTCACCTATTTTCATGCACAGTGACATCCTACAGACTGTCAAATTTAAGATAGTGAAAATTTACACTATTAATTTCAAAATGGAGGAATTTTTGGAATTATATCACTCCTCCATCAATCACATCAATAAAAATTAAAGAGGTGGGGAGCACCCAAAATAGGTCTTAGCACTTGGTCACATGGGATTTAAACCCCTGGTCACTTCCAACCCAAAAATAATTAACTTTTGTTCTAAAAGGGCATAAGTTATTTTTGTGGGAAGGTGATTCCAAAAAAATATTCATTTTTTTGTACACCCAAAATATTTCAAATTTTTCAAAGTGGAGATTAAACTCATCATCTAGAACTTCAAACTTGCATAACTTTCAGCCTGTTGTTCCTTTCAAGGTGTTATCTTTTTGAAAGTATGGGTTTTCTAAACTATGAACATTGGTAATATTTGTTTTAGTGAATTTATTGCTTATTATTAGAAAAGAGAAAATAAGAAATTAAGTACAAGTATGGTTGAAAAACCTATTTGATTGTGCATGTTGGATCAAAATATTATGGAGAACTCTTCTTTGGCTCAGGAGGATGACCTACAAATAAGAAATCACTAAAGGAAATTTGTTTGTTAGACAAATAGTTGAGTGGATTGCCTAACAATATCTAGATCCTGGAAGCAAGAGATTCCTTGAGGAATATCAATCCACATGTTTTAAACAATTAAGTTTATAAATAGAAAAGAAGGTACTTACATCAATTAATCAAAAGGTACTAAAATTGAACACAAGAATGCTTACTAGAGAAATAGACTAGAAATGATTAAAATATTTATAAGCTAATTAATACTAGAGATAGGTAGTTAGGATCTACTTCAAAAAATTAGAAAGGGGTCGGTGAAAAAGTAAGAACACAAAAAATTAGGTTTGGTTGGGGGTAGATGGATGAAAATAGCTTACTAGAATTTGTTGTCATAGTGACCATCAGTGGTTGGGCTGACTATCAGTGGTTAAGGTGACCATCGATGGTCAATATAACCATCAGTGATTAGATAGATCATTGGTGGTTGAGACAACCATCAATGGTTATTGTGTATAGATATGGATTGGTAAAAGGGATGATTAACAAAATTAGAAAATGATATTCTAGGAGTTAGGTTATTGTTGGGTTGAATACAAAAACCAAATAAAGTAATTGAATGTTAGAAATTAAATACTTATCTTACAAAAGGATGATTGGGTGATTGATTGAGGTGGTTAACTCATTGGTGGAGTCTGGCATGATTTTGATAAAGTAACGGTACTTGGCACTTTGATGGAGATATGGTGGTAAGTTGGCTCTTTGACATAGTACTTGGATCATTAGACTGTTGATGATGATTGACTTATAAAATAAAATAACTCTAAATGCACAAGCTCTTGATAACAATGGTAGATTGTAGATCCCTTTTCACATCTTTTTCTTCTCTTCTTATAGGTAAGGAAAGAGAGTTACAACAAGATGTGAATGGGGCTTCCTAAATTTAACTTGCATATGTAATGGCTCACACATCAATGAGGATAAGTTATTTTTAGAAAAGAAAGGTAGGTGATTTTGTATGTTTCTAGTTTGGGAGGTGCACCCTGACTGTCAATGGTCAAGGTGATTATTATCAGTAATCCTAATCATCAGTGGTTGAGGGTAAAGGGTAAAAGTAGGTAAAATCTAGGGTTAAACTATTTGGTCAAGCTAACTATGAGTAAGCTCAGTTTGGGGTTAGAGGTTCATATTGGTCTCAAGAGGTTCCCAAGGTGAAGTAGGGGTATTTTGACATTTAGGATCATGGTATGTAGATTTATGGTGTGTACCTTTTTCACCTTTTTGTTATGCAATTTGAATCAATAAGCTACAAAACAAAAATTGATGCTATTAAAAGGTTCAGTTGCCTCGAGTATGGGAAGAGGTGTTCCCCCTCAAACTAAGAGATGATGAGGTAAAGAAAAATTAGGTGCAGGTTTGATAAGATGGATGATGGTAGCGATAAAGGTAGATGTCATGAAAGTGGATGATAGGTTGGGCACTAAAGCACAAATAAGTGCACACATTATGATAAAAAGTGTGATAGCCAAGATCACATAAATATGAGGTTACCATAGTTTTAAAAATATAGGTTGGTATTATAAAGATAAGTGACTAGTGTATTATATGACTACATTTAGGTGTGACAGTTGGGTACACCTATTAATCTCCTAGGTAAAGTCAATATTTTTATGGGTATCTGAGGTAGGAAGTGCTCCTCTAGAAAACAAAAATAGGTCAAGTGTCATGGGTTTTTGAGGTAGGAAGTGATCCTAAAAAGACACTATGAGTAGTGGGTAATTTCCTTATCTACTTTTGGGTGTGTTAGTGGAGATGTTACTAGGAAAGATAGTGTTTGGGTGGGTACTAGGTAGTTTTAGGTGTTATAAGAGGTATGAGATTAGTGTGGGATTTGTGCTTCATTATTGGGCATACATGTATATTAAGGTTTTAAGACCACTGGGGCTATCATGGGAGGCCTATGCCCAAATGGACATCATAGTGGGCTTCATGCAATGGAGGGATGACTACACACTCACAAGAGTTAGAGGAAGTGTGAGAGATATTAATTGGTTTAGCTATGCATTAGATAGCTTGGTTTTGGGGCATGTGGTATGGAGACCATATGTTGGATTTCCTTGGTGGGCCCTCTATATCTATCATGCATTATCATTTTAGAGTCGGAGATGGATCTATGAGAAGATAAAGGGTGAGACTGAGCTTATCCCATTTGATAGAGTTTAGAGGTAGTTCGGCCTAGTTCAAGGGATCCTAGGTCCATTCTTGATATATAGAAGGGAGGATAATGTGTTTTTACTTCTTAAGCCACAACTAGAGGATGTGGTCCTAGATCATGAGGAGATACCTATTAGACTAGGGGTTGATGATGCTAGTTTTGTTTATGGCTATGCAGCTTGGTACTAGGCACTTTATGCAATAGCCAATTTTGGCTGGGATGATGGTGGCTAATAGACTATGGATGTAGATCCATCTGGTGGGGGTCCATAGGTATAGGTATAGGTAGGTGGCCCTGATGGGCAGGTAGGGATAGCACTGGCTACTGTACAAGCATAGATTATAGGGTTATAGGGATAGGTGGCCACTTTATAGAGCTAGATTATGACATTATAGGGCCAAGTTTGCACCATGGTAGGTGAGAGAAATCAGGCTAGAACTTCAGTTGCCTTGGTGACCTACGAGAGGGATACCTTAAGGTAAAGGGTAGGAGCAGTGGCAACACTAGTAGGGGACTACCAAATACCATCTCTATGGCACAATATTTGGCCAGTGTGGAGGAGTTGAGGTATTATGAGGCCATAGTGCTAACATAGTGTTCTAATCAACCCTAATGGGGTTAGTATAGAGCTAGATTAGTAAGTGGGGTAGTTATGGCAACTCCAGGTTAGTGGGTCACCTCAGTGGGGGATAGATAGGCATCTTAAGAAGATAGGCACTAAATGGTAGTGGTAACATAGGTGTATCTAGTGGTAGTGGTGCCATATGAGCATGATATGCTATGTTATGACATATAAATATAGATGTACATGATTTTGATATTGGCATGCATGCTAATGTAGTGAGATATGACATGATGTTTACATTTCTTATGGATCATGCTTATGCTATGATTGTGTAGACACTGATATATGCTTAGCTAGGCATGAGATGGTTTTGATTTATGGTTATATTTACTGGTTTCTTATGGCATGCTAAATATTAATGAGTATATGCTTTATTAATTAATATTTTGACATGTGGTGGAAAATGGTTAATTAATTTTAATTACTTATGGATGTGTTTATCATGCATGTTATGGTTATGCTTATAGTTATGGTTATGCTTGTTTTTAATGTTTATGATAAAACACATGAGGTAGTTTAGTTAACAACACTAGATGGGAGAATAAAGGACATAATCAAGAGACAAACACATAATGAAAATATTGACCAGTCATGATAGGATAAAAAGAGATCATGATGCTTCTTTGTTGATAAGGACTAAAATAGAACTGAAGTTGGATTGGCTTAATGAATATAATCCCTTGAAATGCTTCATATTAGCATTTTTTTGTTAGTTAAAAGGTACCTTAACCATATAATGTTAAGTAAGATTAAAATCCCTTGATTATAAGGGAAATGGGTGAAAATGGAACCTTCTTGTGAGACTAGCATGCCTCTTATATAGGTATCCAATGAGATAGTATAAACAAGTCTATACCATGTAAAGTATAGACTGATCAATGTGAGAAGTCTACTTATGAAAGATAATTATGGATTTCACCTTATTATTCTACTTGAGAACCAATTATGGCTTTCAAGATTATTTTGATTTTGTTTTGATTATGATAATGGGTTTCTTACTTTATTATTGTAAATAGGAAGCTAATTGATGTGGGAAGCTTCTAAGAAATTGCTATGAGTTTGACAAATGCTTTACTCAACCATCCTTCAAGGGAGTGGTCTAATTTTATGTGATTTATTTAGTGCTCTTAATAGATATAATTCAAGGGAGCATTTTACCTTATATTTGGCAATCTCAAATAAATTTTTAATAATTTTTCCTCAAAGGAGTAGTCTAAAAATTCTAGGTATGACCCATGATTTCTACTAATAGGGATGGTTTACTTTGATTACTTTGAATTTACTTGACATAAAATTTCTTAGGCTAGCTTAGTGGCTCACCTTTATGATGGAAAAACTAAAATCATAATAAGGTTGATCAAGTGTAAAAGAGATTTAGGTGACAATAATCATGGGCATCCATCCTAAAAAGGGGTGAAAAGGACCATGAGAACAATGCCATGGGTAGAGTTGTGGCACCCATTGTTCAAGATTAGGCTATGACTATGATGGATAATCACATGATTCATCTTTAATTAATTGCCCCTAAAATAGGGAGATGGAATGTGGGTGGATAGCAAGGGATAAGCTTTAGTTAAATAAAGTTAAACTTGATCCTTATTAACAAAAGAAGAGACGTAGATGTGAAGCATTTAGGGGCTCAAGTTTTGGGTGGCCTTTGAGAGAAGACAACTGATAAGCTTCTGATCAATACTTGTGGGTTATGATATAGGGTCCAATCCAATTGAAAGCAAACTTTCCCTACTTGATTTTCTCCATATTAGTGACATGTTGATTTTCCTTTAGGATGAGGTCTCTAATGTTAAATTCTTGCACTTTAAGGTGTTTGTTATAGGCATGCTTGACACACTCTTGATAGACATGAAGATGGATAAGGTCTGCTAAACAATGCTTGTCAAGTAGCTCTAGATGGGCTAGACAGTGTTGATAATAATCATTCTCAAAAATGAGATCGTGTAAAGATATGCAAATAGAGCATTGTTTCTATGCTAGATTCGCTTTTCACATTCAAGAAAGGGAAATAAAAAACTAAGAAGAAATGGTCTAAGGCTTGTATGTACCTGTATGAAGTCACGTGCACCATTATCTAGACATCGTGAGAACTCCTCTTTGGTTATGGAGGATGACACATGCAAAAGAAAGAGACTAAGACAAAGAAGGCGTTAGATGAGGAGATGGTGGGTTGCCAAGAACAAGCTTGATCCCAGAAGTAAAAGCTTGAGGGATGTCAACCCACTAGTCGATAAAAAAATATGTCTGATAAATAGCAGAATGATAAAAGACTGCAATGATTAAAGACTGAAAAGGAAATGGAAGCAAATGCTTACCTGAATGATGCTATCAACATGGTCACAGTTGCTGACATCGGTGGTCCTACCGGCGTTAGTTGGTCAAGGTCTACCGACGTCAATTAGTCTACTGATGTCGGTGGGGGTAGTGGTCTCTGTAGTCGGCATCTATCGGGGTAGTAGTTTGTGGATGGGTCTATGGTTTGTAGATAGGTCTGAAAAGGGGTTTGGACGAGTTTTTGTGCTATTTGGATGGTCTGAGAGAGTCTAGTTTTGGTTAATGGTCTATGCAGAGGTTTGGGCAGAGTTGCAGGGACAATGGACAGAGTGTATGGTCAAATAGAAGATAGAGGCAATAGGGAGATAGAGAAATAAGGATTCAGGTCTGGTCTAGTTAACAGTCTGGTCTAGGGGGGAATATTACTTGAAAGCAATAACTGAAAACATAATGAAAACATAGACATAATACATACTTGTACCTTGTGTCACCTACCTGGTCTAGTTCAAGAGTCAGATGAAGAGCTGGGGTGAAGGAAAGATAACAGATGTAGAAAATCATTATGAAGGAAATTGACACTGGTAATACCACTGATGTCAATCAATAGTTGACCAATGTCAGTGGCTGGAAGGCAGGAAAAAGGCTAAAAATTGCCTTTCATCCATTTTCCAAATTTTTGGGTCAGCGAATCTGAGGAAGAAACTATCGAAGGTGGCTAAATGGACGCGAGAGGATGAAATGGGGGTATAGGCATGGCATGGGGGGATGAAGTGAATCCAAGGAAGGGCATCCTAGGGTGGTGAGGTGGTAAGGGAGAGAGAATTATTAACTTAAAATAAGATAATTATTTCAAATTAACAAGACATGGGTTAGGAGTGGCAAAGTGGATGAAGGGGACCGAGGGGGGAGGATGACCTAGGGGGTAGACATGATTTTGGTGTCTACATTTGCCCCTTTTTGTCTTGTTGGTTGTTCTAGATGAACTGCAAGACAAAAATAGGATTTGATTGCCCCAAGTGTGGGATAAGGTTGATTTCGTCTTGTTGGTTATTCAAGTGAATTGCAAGACAAAAAAAGGAAGAGGTTTGGTTGCCCCAATTCTAGATGAGGTATTCCCCCTCAAAGCAGGAGTCGAGGGAAGGGAACCTAGAATCAGGTGCTGATTTGACAAAGAGTGGATGAAAAATGGTGAGGGTGAATGCTGTAATAGTCATGATTGTGTGTATACCACTTCACGAGATGGTCAGGTCAAACTGTCACAGGTCAAGGGTTGAGGAGTGCCAAAATTAAAGTAACCAGGCCCCAACATGTGGTCATAGCTAATCAAGTTATTCAATCTAAGCTGAAGCTCCAATGGTCATCATGTTTTAGGTATCTTGGGCTCAGGAAGTGCTCCTAGAAACATGAAAAAGTCACAAGTAGTGGTGATCAACTGGCTTGCAATCCTATACTTGTGAGGGTCAAAAATAGTCTGTGCACAATTTTGTTAACCATTCGTGAGGTAGCATACATGCAAAAATAACCAAGGCAAAGTTTGTCTTAGAAGTGGTCAGAGTTTGAGGAGATAGTCGTGATCTCCAAGGTCTGGTGGTCGATGGTTTGGGTCAAGGTCAAGGTCATGGTTAAAAGGAGGAAGGTTTGTCCATCAGAGAGACAAACAAACAAAGGTGGTCGAGCTAACCCTAGAAGATGTCATGTCATTTGAGTGCTGCCTACATAGCCCCAATCTTATGGCCTCAGACCAATGTAGTTTGAATAAGGAGTCTGAGTGGTAGACAAGAGGTCAAAAGGTTTGAATGATTGGTTTTGGTCAAGGTTAAGGTTGAGGTCGAAGAAAAAAAGGGTTTGTCCATCAGAGAGACAAACAAATGGGATGGCTGAGCTAACCCTAGAAGACGTCGTGTCATCTGAGTGCTACCTACATAGCCTCGGTCTTAGGGCCTCAGACCAATGTAGTTCAAATAAGGAGTCTGAGTGGTAGGCAGGAGGTCAAAAGGTTCAAATGATTGGTTTTGGTCAAGGTTAAGGTCGAGGTCAAAGAAAAAAAGGGTTTGGTTGAATGTGACCAAAGTGTGAAAGATAAGTGAAAGGTGAATCGCTCTTTCATTGACAAGGACCAAAATGAGAGCATAGATAGGGGTTGTTAGAACAAAAGCCCCATTTATGCATCATGTCATTGACCAGTGGTTGATGTTAGAGAAATAATCGAATCACTTGACGTTAAGTGAGCTCAAAGTCCCTTGAGTATGTTGGGGTGATAAGTAGGATAGGTGATATGAGAGGAAGGGGTAACCCATTTTGTGGCAGGAAGAACCTTGCCCCCTTTATAAGTGACCCAAGAATGACTATAGGCATGTCCATGAATTTATAACTTCTCAGTCATTTTTTTTTTGCGCAGACTGATCGATGCGGGAAGTCTGCATAGGGATGTTGTTTTGCTTGTGCTTATATATGTGAAGCTAATCGATGCAGGAAGATTCAAAAAAGAGTGTTGTCTATAGCAATATTTAGTCATAGCCATCCTTCAAGGGAGTGGTCTATATTTTGCTTTAAATGATTTTGATATGACTTGGCATAGCTATCCTTCAAGGGAGCAGTCTAGTAATACAGCAATTATGTAGCTGTCCTTCGAGGGAGTAGTCTACATTTAAAGTTTATGACCTTTGATATGATAGGTATCCCATTTTTGATATGTTTTTATTGACTAAAGTTTTTATCCATGGATGAGCCTCTAGAGGTTTAAGGGTTCCCTTTTATTAGGACAAAGCATTCATGCTTGACAAAAGGGTTGACGAATGTTGGGAATCAGGGTTGAAAGGAATAGGAATGATAATGATAGGGGGTTGCTCAAGGGATGAGCTCAAGTAAAATGTCAAGTGATTGATTACTCGAATAACAGTAGAATGGTCAAAGATGTAAGGCATAAAAAGGGGCTCAAGTTCTGATAAGTCCCTGGGCCATGCTTGTGCATTATGATAAGGTTTGAGTCAATTAGGAGCAGACTTTCCCCATTTGCCTCTTCAAGATTGGTCATGTGTTGATTGATGTTGGATGGTTGATGATTGATATGGTCATTGATTGGTCGAGACTGGTTGAATGTTTTGATAAAAAGGTTGGTTGAATGTGTGGGTTAAATGTTTGGTTGAGGTCATGATTGATGATTGGTTAGTGTCTGGTCGATGGTCTGGTCGATGGTTGGGTTGAAATTGGTATTAGGTCGATGATTGGTTGAATTTGGTCGAGACTGGGTTGAAGCTTGGTTGATTGATTGGGTGAAAAGGCTGGTCGATTGATTTGGTTGAGACTGGTCGAGGCTGGGTCGAAAGGCTAGTCGAGGCTTAGATTAAAAGAGTGATTGATATTTGGTCGAGACTGGGTCGAAAGGTTGGTCGAGGCTTGGATGAAGGTTGAATTTCCCCCAGTGGCTAGGGAGAATGTTTGACAAATTGGTCAAGGTTGGTTGAGGCTTGGTGGTTAGATTGATGGTGTTGATGTTGAATAAAGGGGTCAAAGGTGGCAAAGGGACCAAAGTCAGGCATGGAGATCCCGATTTAGGTGATGAGGTTGGAGAAGCATGGGTCGGTATTGATGATTTTTCAAAGGGGTGGTCAAGAGGATCCTTGATGAGAAGGGAATCTTTTTTTTGATGTTGACAAATGATAGCTTTAAGAGTGCAACAACGCTCAGTGTCATGTCTTAGAGTGTGATGATAGTGGCAAAACTTAGAGTTGTCAAGCCAAGATGGTCTTGATCTGAGAGTCGATGAGTGGGGCGGTGTTGAAGGTTTATTGATAACATGGTCGAGAAGAAAGGTGTCATTCCCCAGACATTGGTGAATGACAACCTTGAGGGTGCAACAATGCTCGATGTCATGCCCAGGCATACAATGATACCCACAAATTTGAGTGTCATCGAACTAGGGTAGTTTTGGTCTGAGAGATTGATATGGTTTAAGAGGTGGGAGGTTGATGCGAGAAGACTGCAAAAATTGCCATAACAGCAAGGCATAAGAACCTGCTAATGGGTCTGTGTGTCTTGTTGTAGTGGGGGTTGATGACTTTGGTTTAGGAGGCGTTGGTCGATGGATTGGAGGAGATATATGTCTGATGGGTTGAGAGAGTAATGGAGGCGACTTGCCTCTGTGAAGTATGGGAGTAGGAAGCACTCCTATTAGGGTGGATGGATGCAGGCCCAAAATTGAAGGTAATGATGAAGGTGGGGGAGGATTCCTCTGGTGTGGTTTAGTGGCCTTCTTTGGTTTGGGTTGAGGACCACCATTGTGTGAGGTGAGGTTAGATACGGGTTTGAGTTCAGATGTGGACGGAGGTGAGTGAGATGTAGCAATCTCTAGCAAAAGGCAAGAGGAAACCATGACTGGGTCTTCCTTGATTGAAATGGGTGAAGAGACTGGTTCTTCTCTTGGTGGAGAAGAAATAGGAAGGTGCGACTCCTCAAGAGGGCAGAGGGCATGGATGATTGTGCCCTCTGCTTGTGGTTGAGGAGTAGGCAAGGTATGGTCTTCCATTGGAGGGAGGAAAGACGAAAGTGTGGCTAATGGCATAGGTATGGTCAAGGCATCCTCCAATATAAGAGAGGTCGATGGAGGACTAACAAGAGAAGAGGTTTCTTCTACCTGTGATGGATGAATAGGAGAAGAAGACTCTTCCACCTGTGAAGGAGGTTGGTTAGGGACATGAGGCGAGACTGTGTTGACCGTGTGAATGTCATGCTCATGGGAGCTATTAGCCATGGTCTGGACGTTATTTTGATTAAGAGGATGGTTTGGGAATGGTTGTTTGAAGATGTCGATGTGTTGGTTGGGCGGGGCATTTGGGTTGTCCAAAATAAGATCCCCCTTGTCGATCATGTCTTAGACTATGTTTTTGAAGGTTCGACAATTGTCGATGTCATGGTCGTGGACGCGATGAAAGTGACAGAAGTCAGCCTCCCTATACCATGTAGGGAGGGCTTTTGAAGGGTTAGATTGGGGTGGTCAGATTGGAGGGAGATTGAGGACCCCCTACTTGACAAGTTTTTCCAAAATGGAAGCGTATGATTCTCCAAGTGGAGTGTATGAATGCTGGATATACCATTGTTGGAATTATTTGGTGATGCTTAGAGATGTAGAAGGTTGAGAGTGATTAGTTGTTGTTGAGGATGGTGATCTAATGACCATAGTGTTGGCTTCTCCTTTGGGTTTAGAGTGGGAATAAGAAGGTTTGGAAGAAGAAGGGTCAGTAGTTCTTGCATTAGTATTATGCAATTTGACCTTATCCTCTTCAATGGCATGGAGTTCAAGCATTTGGGCCATGGTAAAAGCTTCATCAAAAGTGCAGAATGTTTGAATTTGCAAGGTAGAAGATATGTCCCTGGCACATGCTCAAGAAAAGAGCTCGATGAGCTCAGGTTGAGGCAAGGAGAAAGAGAGCTGGTTAATCAAGCCTCTGCAACAGGCGACAAAATCGACTATTAATTTGTCATCAAATTGCCTGATGGAGTAGAGGTCTGTGATCAAGACTTGTTTGGTGATGTTGATAGAAAAATGGTCAAGAAATAATTGGGCAAGTTGAATGAATGAAAAGATAGAATGTATGGCAAGAGAGCTATACCATTCAAGGGCGGGGCCAAAAAGTGACATGGGGAACATGAGTAAAAGTAACGCATCATCATGCGCTATGAGGTAACAGGCATGTTTGAATGCCCATAGATGCTGTTGCGGGTCTTCCTTACTCTAAAAGTGAGTAAATTTAGGAAGCTCCCACTGGTTGGGGTATGGTTAGATCAGGACAGAAGGATGGATGGGTTCATTGCAAATTTGGTCATAGGAGAGGACATTGCGTGAACCAAAAATAGAGGTCTCGAGACTAGACATTCTATCCATCAGCATCTTGATGATGTCTACTGACGGATTGGTAGGTGGATCACCTCCTAAGTTATAAGGTTCTTGAAAGATATTGAGAGGGGCATATGACGTAGTTAGTTGCGCTTGTAGGGGTGTAACATATGTGTAACTAGTCGTAGAGACAGAAGTGGAGGCCAAGGGTGGTTGGGTCATGAAGGTAGAAGGCATAAGTTGACTAGATATCACCAAAGGTGGTTGCATGGCAACATTGGTAAAAGAGGAGGTAGACACTCTTGCATTTATGGGTGCAAGAGTGCAAGGGGTCGAGACAATCAAGTTCTGGTATGATGTAGAACTTGGTTGAATTGCGTGTGGTTGAGGGGGTAATGGAACCCTGATGGAGGTCAGCCTAAAAATAGATGGGGAGGCCAAACTTTGGATATTGGCCATGGTCAGGTTAATGGTTGAGGCAAAAGGCTGGGTAGCGGATGGTGTTGATGTTATCACCGCTTCACCTGAGAGGTCTCGCATTGGGTTTCTCACGAGATAGTTTTGGAGGGCTTTGACATTGAGGTCTAAGAATCTTTCAAAATCTTGGTCCCTATCAAGGATAATGGGGGTCTGAGTCGGGGTCGGTCGAGTAGGAGTTCTTTTGGTCTCCAAGTGGAACCCCATTATACGATTGGTTATGGTCGGGGAAGGTGGAAGCAGTTGATGGCTAGCATGGTTAAGAAGAGCCTTGGTTAGACTACGCGTCAAAACCATTCAAGGCAAGAAGGGTCATGTTCTAGAAACTATGTTTTTTCAGTTTTAGAAACTCAGAATGTGGTTTTGGTAGAAAAAGGGGTTAGGTTTTAGGCTACTATTTTGAAAAAGGACTGTGACAGTGACTAACATCAGTTGATAAACTGATGTTGGTGAAATATATGGCCGACGTTAGTCAGATAACCAATGATGGCGAGAAAGGTTGCCGACGTCGGTAGTAAAGTCGATGCCGGTGACTGTGGTTTCCAGAAACTTAGAAAATTTGAAGATTCTTGGAAAAAAAAAGGAAGAAGAACATCCTCACTAGCTCAAACAAGCAGATGGGAATAGAAAAATAGAAGAACACAAGCAGGTCCTTAGCATTAAATCCTAAGAATCAACTTTTAGAATCCTATGGCTTATGCCTTAAAGTAATGTTTGGGAGGTTGGTTGTTAGAGGGGTCCTAAAAGAGGTAGTCTATGGATGGTTTTAGGTTTGTTTAGGCACTCAAGAGTCTAGGTTAGGTTTCGTACATGGCCTGGTGCTAAGGAGCAAGCTCCCCTCACTTCACGAGCCCAGTGATAAGCTGGTCTCGCTTAGCCAAAATATACTTTCCCTAGAGATTAGACTCTGCCAAAGAATAGAGTGGGCTTTCCCCTTGGTGATGAAATCCAAGTAGGATCGTTGGGATGGGTAAGGTATCCGCTGGGTGATGAAATCCCAGTCGGGCCTTGTCTTAGGTGAGTTTAATGTTTGATTTGGTGCAAGTGGTTTGGTTGTGTAACATAAAGTGGACTATGATTAATTCATGATGCGATTATTAATTACTAGGTGTGGACTAAGAAATGCAAGCAAGCAGAAATGGAATGCAATGTGTTTTAAGCCCAAGTTGAAATGTGAGTTTGAATGAAAACAAGTTGAGAAAGGGTTGAAGAATATGACTTTTGACTAGTTTGAAATGCAAGAAAAGAAAGAAAGGTTCTTTTTAATCCCGCTAATGATGTCATTTAGAAGAGAAGAAAGAGGTGAAAAGGGAGAAACCTAATGCACCTATATGAACAAAAAGAAAAGGAACCCAAGGAAGACCCTAGGGTCCCACCAGGCGTGCCAGAATGTTTCTATGCTAGATTTGCTTTTCACATTCAAGAAAGGGAAATAAGAAACTAAGAAGAAATAGTCTAAGGCTTGTATGTACCTGGATGAAGTCGCACGCACCATTATCCAAATGTTGTGAGAACTCCTCTTTGGTTGTGGAGGATGACACCTGCAAAAGAAAGAGACTAAGACAAAGAAGGTGTTAGATGAGGAGATGGTGGGTTGCCAAGTAAAAGCTTGATCCCAGAAGCAAAAGCTTGAGGGATGTCAACCCACTAGTCGATAAAAAAAAGATGTCTGATAAATAGCAGAATGATAAAAGACTGCAATGATTAAAGATTGAAAAGGAAATGGAAGCAAATGCTTACCTGAATGATGTTGTCGGCCTAGTCACAGTCACTGACGTCAGTGGTCCTACTGGCGTCAGTTGGTCAAGGTCTGTCAATGTCGGTTAGTCTACCGACATCGGTGGGGGTAGTGGTCTCTGCGGTCGGCGTCGGTCAGGGTAGTAGTTTGTGGATGGGTCTGTGGTCTATAGACAGGTCTAAAAAGGGGCTGGATGGGTTTTTGTGCTATTTGGATGGTCTGAGAGAGTTTGGTTTTGGTTAATGGTCTGTGCAGAGGTTTGGGCAGAGTTGCAGGGACAATGGATAGAGTGTATGGTCAAATAGAAGATAGAGGCAATAGGGAGATAGAGAAATAAGGATTCAGGTCTAGTCTAGTTAACAGTCTGGTCTAGGGGGGAATATTACTTGAAAGCAATAACTGAAAACATAATGAAAAAATAGACAATATACATACCTGTACCTTGTTGAAGGAGTTTTGCTGATACCTGTACCTATTGTTGATGTAGCTTGTGTGGAGGACCTGTTGCTGGTGTAGAAGACTAATGCTATGTACCTGAGGGAGAGAGTGAGAGGTCTGGTTTGCAGATTGGTAGATTGATTGGCAGAGTGGCGGATGGTCGAAGACTAAAGATGGAAGGGTTCAAGAGTCGGATGAAGAGCCGAGGCAAAAGAAGGATAATGGACGTAGAAAACCATTATGAAGGAAACTATTACCGGCAATATCACTGACGTTGATCGACAGTTGATCGACGTCGATGGCTGGAAGGTAGGAAAAAGGCTAAAAATAGCCTTTCGTCCATTTTCCAAACTATCGGGTCAGTGAATCCGAGGAAGAAACGATCGAAGGTGGCTAAATGGATGTGAGAGGATGAAATGGGGGTATAGGCATGGCATGGGGGATGAAGGGAATCCAAGGAAGGGCATCCTATGGTGGTGAGGTGGCAAGGGAGAGAGAATTATCAACTTAAAATAAGATAATTATTTCAAATTAACAAGACATGGGTTAGGAGTGGCAAAGTGGAGGAAGGGGACTAAGGGGGGAGGACGACCTAGGGGGTAGACATGATTTCAGTGTCTACAAGCGTATCTGTATTTCAAGAGGCATGATGGCCTCTGCTACAAACATAATAAAAAATAGGGTATCACCTGTAGGGTTCCTAATGCTATTACAATGTGACCATAAGGCAAAGGAGATGTGTAAATGTCAATCTTGACCAGATTCATTGACCATTTTAGTTATCATGTTACTAAGGATTTTTTTAGAGGCTTCTACCTATCCATTATATTAAGGGTGATAGGGTGAGGATAAACTTAACTTAATGATGAATACATCACATAGACCCTAGACTTTCTTGTTCTTAAAAGATTTACCATTATCAGTGATAATCTTATGAGGAACACCAAAGTGATAGATGATATGATGGTTGATCAATTCAATAATCTTCTTCACTTTGGTTGAGATTAGAATTATAGCCTCTACCCACTTGGTAAAGTATTTGATCATGGTGATAATAGAATGATGTCACTATGAGGAATGGGGATTAATTTTAGAAATGAGGTCCATACGCCATTATGAAAAGGTCCAAAAATTGGTAGAAATGTAAAGGCTGTAGTTGGGTCCATGATGCAAATTAGCATGTTGTTGACATTTGACACACCTTTTCACATAATCACAATAGTCTTGGTTAAGGGTAGATCAATAATATCTAAGATGAATGACAAGGCCACTAAAGTGTCCTCTATAGATACCATCATGTATTTCCTTGATAGCATGAAAGGCTTCATGATTTTACAAGCAACAGAAGAGGAGGCCATCAAAGATGCACTTTTATATGATACCTCCTAATATGGTATAATGTGACATACTTTGAATAAATCATCTTCAAGCATTAATAGAGAGGATAGAAAGAACTATGCCAAGGTTAAGATAGTCAAATTTTTGATGATACCAAAGATTAGGTTGGGTCTCCTCCACATTGAAAATGGAGATTCTAGTTTGACATAGGAAGGTTGGGTAAGTCTATGCATAATGATATAAAACTTATAATCTAAGGGTGTAGACAATATCTGAGAGGCAACAAAAGCCATGGTATCAGTGAACTTATTGATCGATCATAGGGTTGACCAAATGCAGTAATTTTTAAATGATGCCAAGAGTTCATTAATTAGTTACTTGTACTATTGTAAAACATCATTCTTATATTGGTAAGATTCATTGATTTGATTGACCACAAGTTGGGAGTCACAAAATATATTGATCATTTTGACTCCTAGGGCTAAGGATATATTTCTTGGGAAGACATCCCTAGGCCATAAATGTCACAAATATCAACATTCATGCCTTCCATGCCTCATCAATGCCTTTCATGCCTCTTAATTACCCCTTCTTCCAATGTCATGATGAGGATAATTAAAAACTTAATTTAAAAAATTGAATTAATCCTCAACCACACATCTTAATCTTGAGATGGACGGTTGAGGTTGATTCTGATCAAATCCAAAAATCTATAAATAGGAAGTGTCACAACATCATTTCTAAGCTTAATTTGTGTAAATTTATAATGCAAGATTGGTTACAAAAGCTTCAATCAACTAGTGTTATAATGCCAAATTTATTCTAATCTAAGCCAAGACACAAGCCAAAGGTACCAAAGAGAGATGGAGGTAGCCAAGCTTCCATTGCCAAGGACTTCATGAGCACAAGCTGAGCAAGCCACTACTACAAAGGCATTTGGAGCATCCAAGGAAGGTGAAGTAACTCTTGTATTTGATCCATTGATTTTTAGTTGTGTTTGTCATTTTCTTTTGTTAAATAATCTCTCCCTAGTGTCTAGGCCTAGAGATGTTATTATATTAGTGGGTTTATTTCATTTTGTTTTCCTTTTGGAACTAACACCATAGTAACCATCCTCTCTTGAGTCAAATTCATAGATCCACAAAGAGGAGGAGGTTGGTTATTTTTTGAAGGTGCCTCACCCAATTGGTCAGTAATTAATTTCCCCTTAATTAAATTTTGATAAAGTAACTCAATATCAAAATCTGCTAAGATCATGAGCCACTTAGGGATATGCTAGTTTTGGTATGGCCTAGAGTGTATGTACTTGAGTGGGTCAGTGTTGGTTATGACACAAGTTTTGTGGTTAAGGAGGTAGTGGTGAAGTTTGGTGGCCATGAAGACTAAAGCTAAGTAAAGCTTCTTGGTATAGGTGTACCAAGTCCCATATTCTACCATTGTGTGGATAATGTAATATATGGCTTGCTCTATGTGTTGTTCATCTCGATGAGCCAACATTGCCCCTAGGTAATGGTTAATGGCAGAGATATAAAGATAAAATAGTTGGTCATCCTTGGGAGGGGTAAGTACATGTGGTAATAAAAGGTACTCTTTGAGTGAAATAAAATCCTTTTGATTTTTGTTATTCCACTTTAATGAGACATCCTTCTTTAGGAGGTGGTGGAAAGGTTGGCATCAGTCTAAAAGCTAGGAGATGAAGTGATGAATAGATTAAATATTCACTTGAAATCTATAGAGTTACTTAAGATTTATTAGAGGAAGAATGTCTAGGATTACTTTGATCTTAGTAGGATCAACTTTGATTTCATGAATGGAGATAATGAAACCAAGAATCTTTCTTAAAGAGACCCCAAAAATGCACTTCTTGGGGTTAAGATGGACATGGTAGCGGTGAGGCATTTAAAGATGATTTTAAGAATGGTTAAATGATCCTTTTAGAGTTTGGATTTATTGAGAAGGTCATCCACATAGTCTGATACAATATTATCGATAAGATCATGGAATATGTAGGTCACAACACATTAGTAGGTTGCACCATCATTCTTTACTTTGAAAGGAATGACTCTATAGAAAAAGGTTCCCTAAGGGGTGTTAAAGGTGGTTTTATGTTGATCTTCAAGAGCAATTAAGATCTGATTGTAACCCAACAACCCATCCATGAGTGATAACATCTCATGGCTAGCTATAAGATCAACAAACTGGTCTATGATCAATAAAATAAAGTCATCTTTGGGGCAAATGAGGTTGAGATCATGAATAGTCCCCCTATGGCTTTAGTGACAGGGACAACATTTGAGACCCATTAGGGGTAGTCAATGGGTTGAATAAAGTTGATAGATAGAAGACATTGAAGCTCTTATTTGATGAGAAGGGAAATGTGGTGATGCATGTGTTGAAGCCTTTGATTTATAGGTTTGGCATCATGGTGAGTGACTATGTTATGGGTAGTGATAGTGAGGTCAATCCTATGCATGTTGATATAGGACCAAGCAAAGGCTATGCTACAGTCTTAGAGGAAAGAGGAGAAGTCCATAAGTTCCTCAACATTCAGCAATTGGCTGATTTTGACAATATGAGGGTTGTCCAGAGTGCCCAAGTTGATATTGATGGTGGATTCATTCAACATGGTTAAGGTCTCAAGAGGAAGGGAATTGTGGATTGAAGAATTTAGGGCACCAAGATAGGTGAGAATAAAATCATCATCCTAGCACTAAATAATGTTAATGGTAGGAGAGTTTTCTCCTATCATCTCAAGATATAGTAAAGGGATGATCATGGTTTCCCCTTCCTTTTGATAAGTTAGGGGTCTGAGGTTAATCATGCTAAGAAAAAAGTTAGGTGGGATGATGTCATCATCCTCACACATGGGTGGTGGAGAGGTAGGTGAGGAAGGGGTATCTTCCTCAATAATGGTGGTAGTAGGTGGCTTGGGTTGCTTCTTGTTAGGTAGGATGAAACCAAGTTTGTGTTTTTCATGAGGCTTCCTAGTTTAAATGGTAACTATCTCATGTGGGCCATGCTCATATCACCCAAGGCCAAATCTTTTCTAAGCACATTGATGGAGGTATGTCTTGGTAAAACTCATTTTTTATAGATAGGAGAAACCAATAATAAATGGCCTAGGGGAGAGAGTGGTGGTAGAAGTGCTAAGGGGTTTGTCAAGGCCCCCATAGACAAGATGGGTTTCATAATCGAACATCCAAAGGGAATGCTAGTTATGGCATTGGGGTCATATCTTAACTAGTTGGTGAGTTACCCATACTCATGAGGAGTACGGAAAGAATCAAGGGATAAAAGGAGATAATCCCCTAGTGAAAGGTGATGGAACTTTAATTTCGAAGTTTTTGTGGTGTGGATTTGGTTCTAAGGAATAGAGGAACTAGTTGATGTCTCATTGGTAGAAGGGGATGTGATATCCACTTTGGTGGTTGAAGGTTGGGTTTTAGCTATTGAGAATGTGTTGGATGGGGGTATGAGGACATCATTGGGGTGTTAGGTTATGTTTCATGTTGAGAAAGGACTCAGGTCATCTTGGATGGTGATGACATGGCCTTCATTCTCAAATTTAATGCAATGGTTGTGGGTAGAGGGAACACAACTCATGGAGCAGATCCAAGGTTATCTTAGCAAAACATTATATTGGAATTTACCTTCCACTCCTTAGAAAAGTTTAGGGAGTGTGTGAGGTCCTACATGGATATGAAGGACAATTGTTCCTAGGGTGGTGGTCATGGTATCATTAAAGAAATGGAGGATGACTGAGGTCTCAAAAATGACATTGTTTGGAATGTTGAGTTGGTTATATGCATGGGAGGAGATGATAGTAATGCTAGTTCCCCCATCAATCATGACCCAATTAACATGGTTGTGGTTGATGTATGTGTTAATAAAGAGAGGGATATATGGATCCTTACGATGGATGGAAGGTGTCTTCAAATCCTTGAAGGTAACAAGGTTAGAAATTTGAAGGGCACCAATAAAGGATGATAGAGGTTTAGGGTCTTTAGGTTAGACCTTAATAGACTATAAAGCCTCTATTAGTTCTATGTGGTGATGGGGAGAGGTATAAATCAACTCATATAAGTTCATCTTTGCCAAGGTATGGTGAAGATTCTTAAGGATAAATTTCTTGATGGACTTTGAGGGGTTAGGATGAGAGGCACTTAAATTACTACCTTGGGTTTGGTTGAAGATGGAAATGGTTGGATGTGAATTAATGGGGAGGTTAGAGATGGATACATCCATGGTATGGACACCTTATCCTTACCCTTATCCTTTTGTTGTGATCTTGTGACCACATTGATAGTATGGATAGGATAAGGAGTTGGTATAGGAAATTGGCTAGACACACTTCACTCTGAGGTGAGAGTGGAGGAGTGGGTAAGCATTGGGAAAGTATGGTTGTTGGCTGAATTGGTATGAGGTCTATAGGAGGTTCATCTGTTAATAAATTATCCTCATCATAAAGCCAATGGATAATGGTTTGGAGAGATTTGTAGTTCTTTGTATCATGCCCTGGTGTCCTATGATAAGAACACACTAGGTGGTCATTGTACTAAATAGGTTTTGAAGCAAGAGAGTCAAGGGGCCTGATGGGTGGTAAGCCTAAGAAATAAGTTTCCAATAACCTATGTAAAATGGTTAAAGAGGATTCATATAAAAGTTGTAAGGGTTTAGTGATCTTGGCTTTGGTTGTTGAGGTAGAAGGTTGTCTAGAAGTAGGTTTGGTGATAGGTGTCTTGGGTAAGATGGTACACTTGGTTGATGGATTTAGTTTAAATAAGGAGGTTGATGAGCTATAGGTATACTATTATAAGGTAGGTAGCCTAGGTATTGTTGGTATGGTGAAGAGAGGTGTGTTAGAAAGCAACTATAAAGGTGTGACCAAAATAGGTGGTGGGGTTTTGGTAGATAGAATGGATTTCCTATTCATGGTAGAGGGATGAGGTCATAAAATGGAGGGTGAGGTTGAGGGGGGAAAAAATTGTGACTTTATGCCTTTAGGTGGTTTGACCACTTTGGTTTCTTTGGTTTGGCACCTAGTTCTTGGTTTTGGAGGGGTTAGTGTAGACGCTAGTTTTATACACCATTGTGTATTAACTTGGTGCATCGTCACGTTATTATGTTATTTATAACATAATGCCCCCCCACATTCATAATTATTTTAAATAATTACATTCACCCCACCCATTCACTTTTACCACATAAGTTAATTATATTTAATTATTATAGTTAAATAGTAATTAACCCTATTTTTACCATTTTAACCATAAAATCCTAAAATCAAATAAAAACCAAACCTATTTAATATCCCAAAAACCCTCTTAACAAATTAACCTCATAAACCCATGTAAACAACTTAGTGTTACACTCAGTTTGGCATGTAGTTCAAAAAAACCCAAGCCAACTTTTAACCAAAATGGGTCAATCGGCATTGATCCTAAGCAATTAACACTAATTTTCCTAGATTGACATCAATATATATACACACAAAAACTCCTTGGCTTGGGAGGAATGATGACTATGATTTTAGACTTTGAAACGCTGCCAAAATCTCATTGTAACCTCCATACAGATGTTGTCAACATCTTGCTATCTTGTGGAACCTCTGCTTGAGAGATTATCAAAGGTTTTTGAAGGTTATTTACCTCATATTGTCAAGTTTGTTTTCAACTATAAAGGTTAGTATTGTATTTAAATTATTTCATATTTTAGAATCTATAGTCATCTGTGTTTGTCTGTCATTATTCTACATTCAGTTTTTATTGTTTTATCAATAATACAAGTGATTATTATAGTTTATTTTTAAAGTTTAGATTTTTTACATAGAATCGACGTTGATCAATTAAATAGACATTGATCCTATAGGATTGACATCAATCCATGATAAATTTTCAAAACATTATTGTAATCTATTTTTATAACTTTTTCAGTCTTAAAAATCTATCAAAACTTGCATTCTATTTTTTGAAAACCTATCTTTTACATGTAGAAGAATCTGCTTGGATTAACGCATGATATTGTTAGCATATTTTACCTTCCCATTTTTAACAACAATTTTTAATTGATAAAAGTGAAATTTCATTCAAATTAGGTCTTTGTACTGTGGTTTTCACACCTAATTAGGAAAGCATTAATGAATAGTTTGTTGTAATTCGAGAAGAAGTTGATATTGCTACTAAATTCTAGGATAATTACTTTGATCATATCATTCTTATTATAGAATAGATATCTTTGGCATTGTCTTTATATATATTATCCATATATATCTTTTTAATTTCATGTTTATTTATAAACTTGAATGGTAAATATGGGATGACATCCATCTAAGAAAGTGTATCACTTCTTGGGATTGGTTTCTTATGAGGCAGCCCATTCATTGTTCTATTAATCCATTTTTTATGAGTTATTATGATTTGTAGGCCAATCCTCCCAAGCCAAAGAGGATTTCCCACAAAGCTTGGTCAATGGTGAAAACCCCATCCATATCTCTAGGTAATCTTAGAAACCTTGCTTTTACTTTATTTTTAGTAGCTAATTAGATCACATTGAAAAAATAAAAAAATACTAAAACATTCTGGCATGCCTAGTGGGATCTCGATCTCATTTTTCTTATTAAAAGTTCAAATTTTTATTTTTAGTCTCATTCCATTCTTTATGTGCATTCATTCAAAGAATATTAAGATTTGCATTTTTTTCCTTTTAAGGTTAAAATACATTGCATCCATTTTTCTTGCCTAAGTTCTTTCACATAGAATAATCTAGGCAGTAACCTATTGTAGTCATCACATTATCCACACACAAGCTAAATCACTATCATAAATTAACACATCTAAACACCTAACATAAGGAAACTGATGGGTATATCATTACCTCATGGCAACCTTTTTTCCAGCAATCCCACTTGGATTTCACCACCAATGGGAAGACCAACTTAGTTCTCTAGTTGAGTATAATCTCTGGACCATTGATATGTATTGGCTAAGCACCCACACTAGTTATGGGATTATGATGTGAGGGGAGTAAGCCCCAAGTATCAATCCACATATTGGTTCTAGTACAGATTTCCTTTGAGTGGTAGAACAAAACACTTAAAACCATCCTTAGATTACCATTTCTTAAGACCCTCATTATCCTTTTTCTTTGTTTCTTCTCACATCTTAAAGTTAAAAGAGACAAAAAAAATGTGGAACAAATTTATTTTGTGTATTTTCATTCAAACCTTAAAGTGAGAGAATTCAAAAAAAAGAAATTATTGTTTTATTTTTTTGTTTTTTCCTTTTCTATCTCATGGTTTTAACTAGACAACAGTCAAAGAAAGACTCTGAGGAGGGTGTTACATCCTCACCTATGGAACATACACCTAGATCCTCCTCTACCCCTAAGTCCTTTTAATATCCTATGTTCCCACACTTTTATCCTCAAGGATATCCTTCCTTTGCAAAAATATTAGACAATAACCCCATTGCTCTCAGTTATTATCGTAATAGTTGAGCAATACATATTTTTCCTTTCCACCATACCTAAGATTATTGATATAAATATGAGATGCCTTTTGAAGGAATTGAGAAAACCAAAGATTTTACCATGTCCATGGTAACCTTTTCCACTAGATCTCTTCCATTTAGTTCTAATACCTAGGTGACACAACCTTTAGAAAAATAACCACTCGTAGTATCTACCAATTCTCCAACCTCCATTACTCAGACTCAAAATACTTATACTACTTAGCCTGAATCCACTATTCCTCCTCACATGTTAGTAGTATCAATTCCTCTAAGTCTCCCACCCATTAGAATAGCTCTAGTATATAGTTCTCAAGCTCTGCCATACACACAATAAATCCCTCTAACACAACCTCCCTAACAATGTCTTCTCGATTACCCAGTACATGGCCTCATCACAACCATCAATAACCACTTATTTCCAATCTTTTACATAGAAAAATATTTCACTACAAATTATATAATATGTGGCGGTATCCCAACCCATTATGTTCATTTCAATTGGATACCCTTCTTCACAACCCCTGTCTATTCCCCTACCAAATTTTAAAAATTTTCAACAAGGTATCTTAGGGAACATGCCTCATAATAACTCCCAAGCAGACTTCATAAACATCCTTATGAATATGATGGCTAGTTTGGAAGCCTCCACCTTTGGACAAAATAATATGCTCACATATGAGCAAATTTATAATGAACCTATCCACCTGTCTACTCCATTCCAACCATATCCTCTGCAATGGGAACTTCTTAAGTTTATTAAATTTCAAAATAAAGAAGATCCCTGGTAGCATCTTATATCCTTTTGACATGCATGTTACCTTATATCACATGATGATGTATTATTACTTAGGACATTTCTCATGTCACTAACAGGAGTGACATTATATTGGTACAAATCCATTTATCAGCATTCACTCTTTTCCTTTGGGTAATTGGCAAAATTTTCTTAGAACACTTCTCAATCAACATTGCTAAAAAATGAATATCATGGATTTATAAACCATTTGAAAATTTGAAGATGAGTCCATATCAGACTTTGTGACTCATTGGCATAGGCTAAACAACTAGTTAACCTTTTCCTTACTGCAGCCTAAATTAATTGAATTATTTTCATGATCTTGTGAAAAACATATCTCATCTATGTTACAAGTTTAAACTTTTAAAACTTTCAATGAAGCTTTTACCATGGCATGAAAACTTTAAATCCATGGCATTGAAGAGGGAAAAGTTTAGTTACATAACACTAACTTCAAACTTGACCCATCAAAAAGAAATAACAACAATCCTAAACCTAAAGGGTTAGCAAATATTATTATTTTAAAAAATTCTACCCCTCCAACACCCAATCAATCAAGATTATCCACTTCACAAATACAACCACCTAGGGGTCTTACTTATTTTCCCCCTAAGAAATATACCCCTTTAGGATAACCTTACACTTCTATATTAGATAAACTCCTACAAGAAAATTTTATTGAGATCCCTCTAATTAAACCAGTTGATGATAAGCATCCTAAACCCACTTGATATAAAGAAGATGAGTTTTGTGCTTATCACATGGTAATAGGACATGACATAAAATGATGCCAATCCTTTAAATGGTTGGTACAAAACCTCATTGACAAGGAGACCTCCATTTGGATAATCCAAATGCTCCTCCTAATAAATCTTTATATATTTTTAGATAGTGATTTCTAAACCATCTATCTACATCAAACACAGTCCAAACTAAACCTAGAAAAGCAAAAAAATAGGGTACAAATATGATTGATACAATCTATGATCAACTATTGCCTAAAGAAGTTCTAGAGAAATCTTCAATCTTAGATCTCCTTACATGAGATAATTTTAATATAAGTCAATTTAAAACTATCAAAATAAATCCCAAAACCTCTATAGAGCTCCCTAATCTCATTACATGAGATCATTCATGTCAACCATCCCCTTCACCTTCTCACACTGAATCTGAAAGTGTAAAATGAAACTACTTCTCGAGATGTCATAGATAAACATGTTGATACTTCTAGAGTTGAACATTCCATGCCTTTGATCCCTGATGAACCTCTTCATGGTATGTACCTAGATCGCAATATAGTAGGATCCTATCATTTTTCCTGAAATAAAGACCCTTTGAAACCATCCTCTACCATAACACCTCCTTACCCCAAAAATAATAAAGGAAAGGGTAAAGCTCATATCATTGATAACTGGAACAATTATCTTGGTATTCTACCAAAGAAAGCCTTAGCTCATCCTCAAGTTAGAGTCAAACTTTTTCAAACATCAAAAGACAAAAATATTATTCTAAACACCCCATCTTTTCTCAACACATGAAATAACAAAGGGCCTATCACTTTTGTATAATCTCCATCATCTATTTTAGGACCCCATCCATCTTTTGTCCCTACCATAGGTTCTTCCATTCAAACATGTTGGAAAATACAAAATCTCCCTCCATTATTAGCCACACCTCCATCCTGATATCCACCATCTTTTGTTAAAGGTCCATTTGAAGAAAAGGTGCCTAAGGTCATCCCTACTATAAAATCTAAACCACAAAATGAAATAATTAATACTTTGCCTTTTGTAAAACCACAACATGACCCTTTGAAAGGATCTTATGTTGTAATATTAATATAATTTTTAGATAAATCCCTCATTATGCTACCACCTATATGGTCTATTAACCTTCACCCTCAAATACCTACCTAGTATAGAAATCAAGAAATATGTCCATATCATAGAGTACCTTGACATGATACAGAAAATTGTAGAGATCTTAAGGCCATAGTCTTATAGTTAGTCTAGGATGATGATCTATTAATTGATGATCTAGGTGATAATAATCCTAAGCAAAAGGTCACTATTCCATCCATTCCACCCATCCATAATCTTGTTAGTCCTATAAGTGATAAAGAGTTGGTAGCTTCTTTGGACCCTCCATTATTACTCATCGATGTTGTCTATGTAACCACCCATTCTCAAAATCAAAATCCTAATAAAGCCAAGGTTTTAATTATAGGTGTCTCTACCTATAATACACCTAAACCATCTAGCTAAAATCCTAAAGTCTTTATTATAGGAATTACACCAATTGAAGCCAAGGAGTTGGTACAAATCTCCATATTCAAACAACACCACCAAATGCTTGTAAAAATGTCATTATATGAACTTATCAAAAAATCTCCACACCATCATAAAGTAATGATAGAAGCTCTCTAGGATATTGAGGTTTGGCCAAATGAGCCTCAAACATTATCAACATTTATAGAGGCCCTTCAAATGGTGTCCGTTGTTAGTTTTACTAATTTCAAGGTCTCTCCTCTATCACTGAAAGATCAAGATCCCCCACTTTTCATCATAGCTCAAGTAAATCAAGCAAAAATTAAAAGAGTTATGATTGATAATGGGGCCATTATTAATATTATTATTTTTTAAGCTTTTCAATAGTTACAACTACCAAAAACCATTATTTTCCAATCCTCAGCAATTCTCTATGCATTTAACACCATGGTAGCACCCACAGTAGGAATAGTTTTCCTTCTCATTTATGTAGGTTCGCTTATCCTCCATGGACTATTTTATGTAATAGAGGGAACTTTCTAATATAATATTTTATTAATACATCCATGGAATCATGTGATGTGATGTGTCCCCTCCATAGTCCATCGATGCCTTAAGTATGAACATGAATACTAGGTACACATCATCCCTACTGATCATCATCCCTTCAAATCATGTAACTTCACTTTTCGACCAAGTGATGTCATAATAACCTCACCTAACATAATCCCATCTTCATCTTCTAATCAAGCCTCAACTATTAAAACTATTCCTACTTCAAAACTACCAGCTCAAGAATCCATTGATTCTATGATGTAGCATCTTTCAATGGAGGAATACCAGTTATTACACCTTAGCATGTTACCCACTCTTGGTGAATATGGTCATCTTGACAAACAACCCATGTAATCAACCAGCTTAGGTGAGTTCATCCCATTTGGGTCACCTTTCTTAAGTACTCACTTAAAATATGATAGGATCAATTAAACTATCCCAAGGCTTGAAAATCACACCCATGCTAAACCCTTCACATCTAATTTCTCATTCCTTAATAAACCCTAGTTCCAACAAGCATACCTTTATCATTGTGCTTGGAAAGGCTTCAACATGGGTAGATATAAGTAGGGTCCCCATGACATCACATTAGGATATTTCAAAACATCACATGAAAAGCATGGCTTAGGATTTGAAAAAGACTCAAAATCTTCTCCTGAACCCATTCCTCTACCATTCTTGGAAGAAGAAGAAGTGTCATCTTCATCATTCAATACCTCTTCCTTGACTAGATACATTGTATCCATCCCTCCTAGATTTTTGTAAGTCAATATGATCTCTATAGAACCCATCATCTTTCATTACAATGACAAGACATGAACCATCCCTTTAGCATATCCTAACTTAATATGACCAGATACACCAACTATCCATATTCTTTAGTGTCAAAATGATGAGTCAATCTTGACTCATTTAGGTGCTAAAAACTCTTATTTATGTATTTCCCTTCCATCTAAAACATGTAGCCTTTTAAATGAATCCACTATTGATATTAATATTAGATCTCAAGAAACCCCATGAATTATTAAAATTATTAAAGCCTTAACTCCTCAAGCAAATCAAGATTTTACTATTTTTTATCAGATCATAGCGAGGCATTTGCCTAGTCTTATAGTGATATGCTTGGTATTGATCCCACAATTATTATCCATAATATCATTACCTTTATTGGTGCTAAGTTGATAAAACAAAAGCTCTATAAAATTCATCCTTGTGTTGCACTCTTGGTAAAAGATGAATTGCAACACTTTTTATCTACTAACTTTATTCAACCCATTGATTATCCTTAGTGGATGTCTAACATAATTCTAGTCACTAAGCCTACAGGGGCCTTTGTATTTGTACTAACTTTCTTGATTTAAATATTTCATGTCTGGAAGATGATTTCCCTCTCCTTAACATTAACCAATTAGTGGACTTGATAGTTGGCCATGAAATATTATCCCTTATGGATGGTTTTTATGGTTACAATCAAATACTTATTGCACTAGGAGATCAACATAAGACTAAATTCATTACTCCTTAGGGGACCTTCTATTATCATGTTATTCCCTTTAATATAAATAACACAGGAGACACCTGAGAATGGGCTATGACTTATATATTTCATGACATAATCCAAAAAATCATTGAAGACTATGTAGACGACCTCCTTGGGAAGTTAATAGTTTGTAAGGACCACCTATCTATACTTAAAGTTATTTTCAATTGTCTAATATGGTATCATGTGCATCTAAATCCAAAAAAGTGCATTTTTGGTGTATTGATGGGTAAACTCTTAAGTTTTATTATTTCTATTCATGTAATACAAGTGGATCTTGATAAAATCAAGGCTATTTTATAAATGCCTCCTCCATCTAACCTTAAGCAACTACGTAGTTTACAAGGCAATCTCTAGTCTATCCATCATTTTATGTCCTTAACTTTTCAATCTATGTCAACCTTTCCACCATTTATTAAAGAAGGATAGTCACTTTGTGTGGAATCTTAATTTTCAAGAAGCCTTTTAACATTCTCAAAAATTATCTTCTATCACCTCCAATCCTCACTCCACCTAAGGAAGGGTAATCTTTCTTTCTTTATATCTCATCTACATACCATGCTCTACATGCTATACTTGCTCATAGAGATGAGCATCATAAAGAACAAGTTATTTATTACGTAAGTCATACCCTCATAGAATATGAAATATGTTATCCACATGATAAAAAACTATGCCTAGCATTGGTCCTTGTAGCTTCTAAGCTTCATCATTACTTGCTTAACCATAAGATGTATGTAATTACAACTATCAACCCCCTTAAATCCATTCATTCTAAACCTTATCAAAATTAGTGAATGGCCAAATGGATTATGCTTCTAGTTAAGTTTGATCTAGAATTTATCCATCAAAAATCTATTAAAGGTAAAATTGTTGATGATCAATTGGCTAAAGCACCTCTCAGTGATAACTGACCAATCAATTATGAATTTTTTGATGAATCTATCACTTCCACTTCCCAATTAGTCCTAGAATATCAAATGATTATATTCTTTAATGGGTCTAAAAAAGAGTGGGTAGGTGATGCAAGAATTATATTAATCCCTCCTCAAGGTATTCTTATGCCTTTATCTTTTAAACTAGACTTTGATTACACTAGTAACATGGATGAATATGAAGCATTGACCATAGGCCTCCAAACTACTCTTGCATTAAGAGTTAGATTCCTTGATATCTATGGTAATTCTCAATTAGTGGTCAATCAAATTATAGGTGTATATCAATGCAAGAATGATATCTTCTAAAGATATAAGACATTGGCCAACTAGATCTTATCCAATTTTGAATTATATGCTATCCAAACTATTCCTAGATCAACTAATAAGTTTACTGATACTATGGCATCTCTTGCCTCTTTTATCCTATCCTCATCTTAGGAGTCCAAGCTATTTGTCCTTATCCATCGAGTTAACCAACCTTATTACATGATAATCAATCTTCCATCTATTAATAATATTGAGGAAAACCTAGAGGATCCATGGCATGCACAAATATTTACTTATTTTTCTATAGGACTATCTCTTCCCAATCTATCCAAAGGTGTTAGGCATGTTTTTTAATAGAAAGCTGCCTATTATACTATACTTGGGGGTGTTCTCTATAAGCATGGTTTTGATGGTATTCTTATTCATTGTCTTCAAAAACATGAATCTACCTTAACTATCCAAGAATTAAATAATGGGTCATGAAATAGACATTTTAGTATTCATGCAATCGCTAAAAAAATATTATGTCTAGGCTACTATTGGCCCACTTTGAATCAATATTTTTGTGCATATGTTAAGAAGTGTGTAAAATGTCAGTAGCATGAAAACTTATCCCATGTCCCTAGTAAAGCCTTATAGGTATCAAGGGACTTCTAGCCATTCTCCTAATGTGGGCTCAATCCTATAGGGCAAATCAATCTGAAGTCCTCTCAGCATCACAATTTCATCATTACCGCTAAAGAATACTTCACTAAGTGGGTAGAATCTATGCCATTTATCTCGACCAAGGTAGAAAACATTGTGTATTTTATCCACCATCACATTATTTATCATTTTGGGATCCCATATCAAATAATAAAAGATAACAGGAAATATTTTAAGAATAAGAAACCCTAGACACTATG